>MU225101.1:4115669-4125981 GCA_018584345.1 Thuja plicata | reverse complement strand
TTGCCAATTTATTTCTACAACATTATTCTCACAACATCCAACATCCGGTTCATATTCGAGATCTTTGCAACTTGAAACAAAATAATGGGGAATCCTTCTTGGCATTTCTCCAAAGATGGAGACAACTTTATACACTATATTCTCGCAAGATACCTGAATCCAAAAATTTGGACATCTTTCTCGATAATCTTCTCCCTAACTTTGGGTATCAAGTACAGCTACAAGGTCCTCTCACCTTTGATGACATGATTAAACAAGCTGTAAGAATTGAGATATTTATGATCAAGAAAGGAGAATTGACCTACACAAGGAAAATAAACAAGGGTCTTCTTCCTCAAGAAAAGATAAATCCAAATTTCCCAACAAGAACCAAAATGTTGTGAATGATGGAGTTGTAGACAATGTGACTGCTAAGCTTTCCAAGGCTACCTTCAATCTCACTACCATGATGCAAGCGGCCAAAGCCACTGAACAGGCTGCGACAGAATCCAAACCGAGTACTTCATGATTTTCTGGACCTAAACCGTGGGCTCCTAGGCCCAAGTGTGAGTTCACTCCTTTAGGAGAACCTCTTGAGGCAGTTTACAAAACTCTTATGGACAATCAGTTACTTACTCTGTTGGCTAATCCACGACCTTATGATCTGCAACCAAGGCCCTCTTGGTGGAATGAATCTGCTTATTGTGATTTTCACCAAAAAGAAGGTCATAAAATAGCTACTTGTCTTAAGTTGTGGCATACAATCTAGGATCTCATTGATAGTGAGGTTATTGCTGTGGGAAGTCACAACAAAAATTCTGATCACCAAGCTTTCAAGGATCCATTTCCTCCTCATGGAAAAGGTGAATCATCTAAAGGCAAAAATATTGATTCCAAGGTCAACTATACTTACACCAATAAGGACAATGTCATTAATATGGTTGAACCTGTTGACACTGAATACTGTAATGTCCTCATTCTTAAGGGAAATGAAGATACTTATAAGTCCAAAAAACCTTTCGCTTTGCGAGGGTCTACACCTCAGTCTTCTGAACAAGGACAGTCTCAAGTGAGCGCTAATGCTGTTACTCGATCTTGCGCTAAAATCATTCTCAAAGGCCCCGAGCCTTCTATATCTACATCAACTCAACCTTTAGACAAAGTTAAGGTTGATTGTGCTAATAAGAATCCCAAAGTGGGTTCCTCATCTAATGCTACCAATTACAACATTCTTGATCAATTGCAAAGTACTAATGCTCAGATAACTATTTTTGAGCTCCTAAAAATCTCCCCTGTGCACAGGGAAATCTTGGACAAGGCCCTCACTGAGGCAAATGTACCAAAAGATCTTGATCTCGACCAGTTTCAATCTATGGTAGGTCACTTGACCTCCTCACATTATTTGTCTTTCTCTGTGGAAGACGACCATTCTTTGAGTCACTCGCATAATAATCCTCTACACATTGAAGTCATGATAGGTCCAAAGCGTGTTCGCCGTGTTCTCATAGATAACGGTGTTGGCCTAAATATTTGATCTGCTAGTTTCCTTATTGAGTTAGGCTATTGTGAAGATTGCATTGATGCTCGCAAAAAGATTACCATTAAAGCTTATGATGAGGAAGAATGTAAATCTAAGGGTTTAGTTGTTTTTCCAATTAGAGTTGGTCCTATTGAACAAGATGTTATCTGTCAAGTGCTTGACATCCCTTTGGCATACAATATCCTCTTAGGAAGGCCATGGATCCATGAAATGCAAGTTTTCCCTTCTACATACCATCAGTGCATTAAGTTCCCATTCCAAGGCTCTGAAGTGACTATACTTGCTAATACACACTATGATTGCAATGCCCTCACAAAATTTGCTGACATCCTTGTGCCTACCAACAGATAATCTATTGAACTCCTTGAGGATAAATTAAAAGAAATGGAAAAGAGTTTGACACTCAAAGAAACTGATATGGGAGGATATCAGATTGAGCCTATGCTATCTATTACATCTTTGCCTTTGTCTTCCCGTTCCATTGGGAGACCTTCTGAGAACACTAAACCTTCTACAGTTCCTCCAACAAAGTATGGTGGTACCTTTGTACAAGCCACAGTACCATAAGAAGAAGAAGCTAAAAACATAGCTATCAAAGCTTGGATTTGTAAAGGAGAAGAAAATTCTAAAAATACTCCCCCTTATGACATAAAACCAGAGCAATATGGAAAAGTTTTATCTATTATGAAACATTTTGGCTACAAAGGAAATGGTCCCATAGGTGTGAATCATAAGGGCTTGATTGTACCACTTGAAGCTATTGGTCACAGAACATGTGAATCTATAGGTATAGGCTTCTAGAAAGTCACATTATAACTGGGAATAAATAATTTTTTACCTTGAGAAGATAAGAAACCAACACCTGAAGAAACACCTAAAATTGCAGAACCTGAAGACAACTCTAATGAGGATACTTTTCCTTATCCTATTCCACCAGACCTGGTAGCATGCTTTGCTGAGCAAGATAGCTTTGCACCACATGTCAGTATAGTAGACACTGACAACAATTCTGATACCGCCACTTCCATTGCTCCATTAACTTATGAAGAGTGGAAATAAATATATACCCTAGATCTAAGTCATCAGAGTGATTTATACATACCACCACACTTTCAAGAACAGTTTGACCAGGAACTTCAGTCACTTCTCAGAACATAAGAGGCAGCTAATGCTACAAACACTACTAAGGTACCTAGGTCAATAGGTGCTCATCTGACCATAGCAGAGGTTCTAGGTAGAACTCATCCCAATTGGGGACAAAGGGTTGATTTTACCCACGTTCTTGACATAAGACCTAATGATGAAACAGACTCCCATGAATATGAGTTTGACAGCTTGTCATATGCCACTTCTGACTGAGATACAGATACAACTAATGCATATGAAAACCTTCTCAAAGTAGGTGAATGATCTAGTGTAGGGTCACATGAGTTCGACTCCTTAGATGTTAACATGTCGTCTACTACGGTCGCTAGGAATCAAAGGAATTTGACTATACCTTTAGATGAGATCGCTTTGGGTCTCAACTTGCTTGTCCATGCCTTTGATGATTATACCACGAATGCACTTGAACCCGTCACTCCTCTTTCACTTCGCCATCCTGACCTTATAGACTATAACTCTACCTCCCCATCTAACGAAGTCCTTAAATTCTAGAATGATTACGCTCTTGCTTGTTACCTACATGTTGTCGAACCTGTAACATCTCCCACTAGCGAAGCAAGTGTCAACATGACTGAGGCTAACATCAAGTATCTTAGTTACAAAATAAAAAGAAGAAAAAATAGGTGCTCTGATGGTGAAAACCATGTTGTGGCAGTATCAGAGCCTAAAATAGTTAAAATAAAACACGTATCCAAGGGTGAAAACCTCTCTGAGGCGCCTGAGGATGAGATACTTGATGTGCTTCCAAGTCATTTTCAGGAAAGCTCATCTATTCTTATTAAACCAACTCAACCTATCAACTTGGGTACAGAGGCAGAACCTCAGATTATTCACTTGGCACAATCACTATCAGAGGCAGAGAGAGAGGAATTCACTACATTCTTCAGAAGCAGAAAGATTAACTTTGCATGGAAATATTTAGACATGCCAGGATTAGACCCTAATCTAATCATGCATCATTTTTCCATTGCACTAGGTGTTAAGCCTGTCAAGCAGAAGCTTCGCAAAATGCATCCACATGTAGCTCTACTTGTCAAAGCTGAATTGGAGAAATTGCTTAAGGCAGTGTTTATCAGAGTAATTGATTATGCAGAGTGGATCTCTAATATTGTTCCAGTATCAAAACATGATAAATCTATAAGAGTCTACATAGACTTCAGAGACTTGAATTTGGCATTTCCTAAGGACGATTTTCCATTGCCTAATATCGATATGATCGTAGATATGACATCTGGGTATGAAATGTATTCACTAATGGATGGTTTCTCTGGCTATAACTAGATAAAAATTACACCAGAGGACCAAGAGAAAATTGCCTTCACATGTGCCTGGGGCACCTTCTGTTGGAATGTCATGCCCTTTGGATGCAAGAATGTTGGTGCTACATATTAGAGAGCTGTTACCACCATATTTTATGACATGATGCATATAACAATGGAAGATTATGTGGATGACACTTTAGCTAAGAGCATGCACCAAAAGAAACATCTTGTCGATCTAGGTCCTATACTAGATCGTATGGAGCTATTTAGTCTGAGGCTCAATCCTAAGAAGTGCACATTTGGCATAACATCTGGCAAATTACTTGGCTATATCATCTCTGCCAAAGGCATTGAAGTAGATCCTGCAAAAGTACAAGCTATCATGGAAATGTCACCACCAAATAATATCAGACAAATGAGAGGACTTCAAGGCCGACTGCAATCTATCTGACATTTTGTCTCTCAACTAGCGGACAAGTCCCAACCGTTTACCAAAACTTTGCACAAAGTTGTGGCTTATCAATGGAACAAAGAATGTGATGAAGGGTTCACAAAAATCAAGCAGTATCTTGTGAACCCACCAATCTTGATGCCTCCCATCCATGGGAATCCATTTATACTATATATCTCTGCTATGGATGCATCATTGGGTATCCTATTGGCTCAAGAAGACCAGCACAAGAAAGAAAGGGCTATCTATTATATTAGTAGAACTCTGTTCTCATATGAAATGAAATATTCTGCTATAGAGAAGGCTTGCCTTGCAGTGGTGTTTACTTCAAAAAAATTGTGACACCATATGTTGGCTCATACTACACGTCTAATTGCTAAAATTGATCTTCTGAAATACTTGCTCAGTAAAGCTACCCTCATAGGTAGACTAGCTAAATGGGTCATGCTTCTCAGTGAGTTTGATATTGAATATGTTGAAAGGAAAGACATTAAGGGCCAAGCAATAGAAGATCAGTTGGTAGAAGCACCTCTAGTTGATCATCAACCATTGCACATTGAATTTCTAGATGAGTCCATATTACTTCTTACACATCGCTCATGGACTATGTTTTTTGATGGTTCATTTACCCAACAGGGGTCAGGTGTTGGGATACTATTCATTACACCTCAATGGTACTCATTACCAAAAGCATACAAGATGTTATTTCCTTGTATGAACAACATTGCTGAGTACGAAGCCCTCATCAATGGTATGAAGATTTCTCTTGAGTGGCGTGTGGATGAACTAAATGTTCTTGGAGATTCCCAGTTGGTCATCAATTAGGTCAATGATATCTATCAGACAAGGGATGAAAAGTTGGTACCTTATAAATGGTTGGTTGATGATCTTAAATAGTATTTTACTCATATCACATTTCAACAGGTTCTGAGGGCAGATAATAAAGTGGCAGACACCATGGCTACTCTTGCCTCTATGCTGCAAATTCCTGAAAATGATTTTAGACATGAATTCCTAGTGGAGACATTACGCTACCCAGCCTATGAATCCCCTAATTCCTGGATGATCTGTTCTATCATAGGACATGATTCATCCCGCTACCATCACATCTTCTCCTACATATGTGACCAGATTACTCTAGACACTTACTCTCAGAATGAGAAACGTCACCTAATCTGCAGTGCTTCACGATTCATCATCATCGCTAATGACTTGTATAGATGTGGTCGGTACCCTCCTTAGGTGTTTAGAACCCGATGAATCCAAACAAGTGTTAGTAGAGGTGCTTGAAAGCATCTGTGGGTCATACTCTAATGACCTGACATTGGCCCGTAAACTTATTAGAGCTGGTTACTATTGGCTAGATATGGAAAAAGAAGCAACACAGTTTGCTAAGTCCTGCAAACAATGTCAATTACATGGAAACCTGATTCATGCTCCAGCCAAGGAGCTCATTCCATTCATTACTTTCTGGCCATTTCAACAATGGGCCTTTGATTTGGTGGGTCATATTTACCCCTCATCCTCCAATAGACATAAGTTTATCATCACAGCTACGAACTATTTTACTAAGTGGGTGGAGGCAGTCCCTCTCACTGTTGCCAGTGGAAAAATAGTATTTATGTTTATTCTCAACTACATCATCTGCAGGCATGGTGTACCCTCCACAATTATCATGGATAATAGGGGACAATTTAAAAACAAGGATTTGATAGAGCTATGCTCTAATTTTAAAATTACTCAACATTGGTCTTCCATCTATTATCCTCAGGGTAATGGATAGGCGGAAGCATCCAAAAAAACAATCCTTAAGATCCTGCATCGCACACTGCATAAATTTGGACAAGATTAGTATCTCCAGATCAATCCATCTCTCTAGGCATATAGGACAAGTATAAGAACACCAACAGGGGCTACTCCCTATGTGTTGGTTTATGGAGTAGATGTTGTGCTACCCATTGAGGTTGAGATTCCTTCTCTGCGAGTCTCTCTGAAAGGCCTCATTACTAATGAAGATAACAAAATATCTCAGCTACAAGAGCTATAATTACTTGATGAACGTCACCAAGTGGCGTTTGATCACCTGAGAGCATACCAGAAGAGGATGTCCAAGAGCTATAACAAGAAGGTTAGACCAAGGGATTTCCAAGCGGGTGACCTCTTTCTGAGGGAGAACCCTAAGAATCAACAACATCGGGTCCAGAAAGGAAAGTTTGAACCTAATTGGCTTGGTCCGTATATTGTTACTACAGTTTTTGGGTCTGGTACCTATAAAATCTCTACTACTAAAGGAGAACAACTCAAAGAGCCCATCAACGCTCTTCATCTAAAGCGGTTCTATAGCCGAGACATCTTCAGTATGCTCATGTATATAGTAAAGTCCTGAAAAAATTCTAAAAATCTGCAAAATTCCTAAAAAAATGATCATCTTAGTGAAAACCTAGCGATAGGCGCTTTAATGTATCTCCAAAAAAAATATATATTCCAAAAATACAAAAGAATTAAAAAATTGAAAAATACAAAAAAAGAGAAAAAGAGAAAAGGTTCCATTGATGAAAACCTGGCAAACAGGCATCATGGTAGCAAAAAAAGAATTTTTGCCAAGAAGGTGAAAACCTGGTAAATAGGCACCTCTTATTCCACAATGCTATATCTATCGCAGCACCACTTGGCTTTACGCATTTGCTTTCCTGCTTTCCTGCTTACATTTGCTTTTAGTTCCCGTTAAGAAACCAACTCACATGGATTGAAACTGGTCATACTCTCAGGGAAACCCTCCTGATCTAGGGGGGCACTATCCTTTTATATTTTAAGGATCTTCTTCACATCAGTCACTAGTGGTTCTCATTGTGTCTGCCTATTGATGTCTAGCTTATACTATGATCGCTTCATTTGAGCATCTTTCTCACGTTAGTCACCAGTAGTTCTCACTGCGTCTGCCTACTGTTTCTATTCTATGGAGACTGCTCACATTTTTCATAGTTGGATTTATACTCAGGCGCTCTATCTATTGATACCCGGTCTTGACATTTCTCTGCTTTAGTTTTTACATATCTTTCGATCACTTTCGTGACACTCTGGTTCCTTTGCGAACCCTCCTGACTTGACTTGGATTCAACGCCATACACTTGGGGGCAACCAAATCTCATTTTTCCTCGCAACATACATCAAGTCAGTCATCATTACTTGGGGGCATGAGCCCCCCATTTGATCACATCTTTGGTTTACACCTGCGTCAGTAATCTTGTCACTTCTCAAGGACAACTCGCTACTGACACAAACTGGTGTTTTTCAACACCACCATAAACAATGTTTTTTAACACTATCTTTGGACACATTTGTGTTTTTTTTAACACACATCAGATATCTCAAACGTAAACATCTATCGGTAACAATCAAACACAATGCACTCACAAGCACAATGGTGTTTTTTTTTAACACCTCCAAACATGAACACATTCGCAAAACTTTGAAACTGGCTGAGCTATGCTTGAATATTTCTTTGTATGCTATCTATTCTTATGGATTTAACTGATATAATCTTTGTCTACTGCTTTATTGGTGTAGTCTCGATGATCTGACAATATAAAATAAACATGGTGTATGTGATAAGAGCTCCTGCAATAAGTTGGAAGAGCCTCACATCCCTTGATCTTGTTTATTTGTACGCCATGGTGAGGTCGGTACTATCTCCTTGCTTGTTATTGCTCTGTTTGTTATTGTTTTGTTTGTTATTGATCTGTTTGTTTACGCATGATCACACTCATGGTTATCTTGGCTTTGAATGCCTCAATACTGGTGTAGTCTTGCAACATTAACTAGAAATAATGTTTAGGTCATCTTGGCTTTTGTGCCCTGGTGCTTACGTTCGTTTCCTACATTTCATCCGATGAAGAGTCATATTCATATCCTTATGGTTGCATTGTGGCGCTAGTAAGGGTTGTATCGACTTTCATGTTCCAAAAAAATGCTCAATGATGATGATTTTCTGATGGATCTCACAACCATGTCCTAGAATTGAACTTTCATATTGCATCTAGCATAGAATTACATTTTCATATTGCATCTAGCATAGGATTGTGTTTTCATTCTAGACTTGCATTGTGGTAGCAATTCAGTGTTCTCTTCTTTGCATTCTCTTGGGTTCATACATAGGGGAGTTCTTCTTTAGAGTCTTGGTTTCATCATGATTGACTAAGTGTTTGATCCTCACTCTCTAGCTTCAGCTATATGCTCAACCCATTTTGAGGATCGAAATCGAAATCAAAATCTGACACTTCTATATCGGTCAAAATCGCATTTTAAAATTTTTGGGACCAACGCGATCGGACACTTGTGCAGTCAACTTTCTGACTTCACTTTCTTGTCAGAATCTTATCATATCATCATTTTCTGAAATCTTTGACTTTTTTTCTTCAAAAGTTAACTCTAGTCAACTCTAGTCAACCTTGGTCAACCAGACCTCAAAATCACTTGAAATTGATTCTGCATCTTCTGAATTCTTCTGTAATCTGTTCTGAGTTCTTCTTGATCTCTGACTCAACATCTATCTGCGATTTTTCGCTCTCCATCATCATTATGGTGTGTCATCTTTCCATTTCGCTCCCAAGGGGGCAGGATGATTACATCATTGAATCTATTTTTCAATCAATCTAATCTAATTTTCAAAAGTCCTCATTGCTAGGGGCATCTCATCGCTTGGGGCATGTTTAGTTTTTCATACCTCACAGTCAAAACTGGATACTCCATAATAAATAAGGACATCTTTGTTCCTTACATCTTGTCATATTTTAAGTATCTGAGCAATCTAACTCAGATTCTTGAGGATCAAGCTCTGTTCTGGAGATGATTCTCAAAATCTATCTTTTGGGACAGGTATCGGGGCAATCTAACCCTGACTCCTGAAGGTTCAGCCTCATTCTGGGGACAGTCTTGTGAAAGATATCTATCTTTTTGGGATAGGTATTGGGGAAATCTAACCCTGACTCCTAATAATCAAGCTCCGTTCTGGAGATGATTCTAAAACCTCTAAGATATCTATCTTTTGAGACAAGTATCGGGGCAATCTAACCCTGACTCCTGAAGGTTAAGCCTTGTTCTGGGGATAGCCTTGTGAAAGATGTCAATCTAAACCAATGTCTAGGCAATCTAACCTAGATATTGGGGGACTAAGCTTCATTCTGACGATAGTCCTAAAAACCTCTATTTCATTATCTTTTGAGACAAGTATCAGGGAAATCTAACCCCGACTCCTGAAGGTTAAGCCTCATTCTGGGGATAGCTTTGTGAAAGATATTTATCTAAACCAGTGTCTTCCCAATCTAACCTAGATATTGGGGGACTAAGCTCTGTTCTAGAGATAGTCCTAAAACCTTTATTTACCATCTTTTGAGACAGGTATCGGGGCAATATAACCCTGACTCTTGAAGGTTAAGCCTCGTTCTACGGATAGCCTTGTGAAAGATGTCAATTTGATCGATGTCTTGGCAACCTAACCTAGACTTTGGAGAGTCAAGCTATGTCCTGGAGATGGCTCTGAAATCTTTACATCATCAATTTTCAAATCTATTCTTCTATGCTTCAAGCATCAAACTATTCTTTGAATCAATGCGCTGCTCGCACATCAATTCAAAGAGGGGCAAAATGTAACACCCCAAAATTGGCATCTTGCAACCCTAACCAATTTTGTTGCATTTGTCATTCTTCTGAATCATCAAAGTCCTATTGTACTAGGTAATTCTGAGTTTTAACTGACTCTACTCGACCTGAGTGTCAAATGTAGAAAATCCTAAATCTACATTAATCATACATCATATTTAATTCCTAAATACCAATTGGCTAAACAAACCTTATGATTGAATTAATTTAATTAATAAAGTCCTAGCACTTTAATTAAATTAAATTCACCCTCTTTAG
>MU225101.1:4104785-4115619 GCA_018584345.1 Thuja plicata | reverse complement strand
CATTTCAATAATTGAATTTAATTATTTAGATAATTGAGAAAAAGCAATTATGAGGTCATATTTATTTAATTAATTGAATATTCTCTCAAAAATCTTATCTCTGTTCAGAAATAGAATCTTTGAATTAGTTGTGCTTTAAAGAGAAAGAAAAAAATTTAATTCAAATAAAACAGAATTAAATCAAAGAAAGAAAACAGTTAAAGCAGAGAGAAAACAATTTATTGTATTCTTTTGAATAAAGCTTTCTACTTTAAACTGGCTTTTCTATCTGTTTTATTTCAAAAAGGAAAGTTTCTATTATGATCATCTTTGAGTCTATAAAAGAACTCTCATTCTTCATTCAAAACCCCTGATTACTTGCTAGAAAAAATATACATTGTTAGAATACTGAATTATTGTCATGTCTCATATAGAATAATATCATTTTGCAATAGAATAGCTTCAATTTCTAGAATAATTGCATTGAAAATCATGTCTTAGATTATCTTACATCTCTCATTTCTTAGAATAATCTTGCATTGTATTGCATTCATGGAAAAAAATCCTTCGTTCCTAGATTGGTCTATGGTTGTGAGACTCTCGTTCTGAGAGCAATTTCAAAAACCCCGTCTGGATAGAAGGCAACAGGTCGAATCATGCAGGAAAACATGATGAATAATCTCATATTTAGTCTTGTGTGTACCTGGTGAAGAAGGACTATGTTGAAGTGTATGGTGAATTAACAAGGCCAAATTTACCACATACATCAAGAGTTTCCCCAATGGAGACAGTCCAACCATGCATTAAGAGTCAACACAACAAAAATAATCCACAATAGTTCATAAATAATTCAGAAATAAACAACAAACATGCCTCACAAACCTTCATATTATCATCCTCAAGATTTACAACATACATGCCCAACCACATGCCAGGTTATATTCTAAGGCATACATGTTAGATTACAACTAGAAATCCAGATCCATACTAGATGCTAACATCTCGAAGCTACCTACTGAAAAGATCTATCTGTAAAGACCCTAATACTACAAATATATTCAAGACCACAAGCCACAAGTTGGCCAGAAAAGATCACATCCTCCAAGAAGAAGAAAATGTGTTACCACATATAGGTCAGGACCCAAAATCATTTGGTACAACCTCCAATGCAAGAGATAAGAGATCCAATCATAAAATAATGTCAGCCCCAAACATAATAATGAGCTGGCATGATCGCCAATGGAGATTCCCACCGGAAGATCAACAAATAATCAAAAAACACCAAGGCCAACCAGGAAAATCAAGAACATAATAGGATCAAACCAATCTTAATATATCTTCTCCAAGATAGAATGAAACAAGATACGATCATAGAAAAATGTTCCCCAAGATGTCTAGAACAAACCCATAAGACCACATCAAATAATGAGCCAACTAGAGTGACTGCAACCTAAAACACCAAAACTGCCCAACTAGAACATAACAACAAACAAACAAGAAGGGAAATATTTTTGGTTGATGCAAGATTGTGAAGATCCCAAGATTCTCCTACATCATATTCTCAGTGCTATCATCCTTTGGATGCATTTCATCAAACAACATGGTGACTCTGAGTGCAAAATCTACTAGTTTCATGCAGTCCAAGTGTTGGTATGTGTAAGATCATTTATGATCTTTTATGTTTCTTCAAGTTTTCTATGAAATCCCTTATTTTAATGCCTAATAATGGATCTTTTCCATAGAAATATTTTATTGTTTCTCCACATATCATGAAAAAGTTATCCCTCAAACCTCCTATTATTAATCAATGTCAACCACAACCTAGCTGTGGCTCTTTTTCTACGTCAAACAACCAACATGTTCAATATGTTTATCACTCAACCACCCTTGCTCCTATGGCCTTTCCTATGAATGAATTTAGTAAGCTAAAATAAAGGATTCTGGAAATGGAAAAGACGAATGAGAAACTACTAGACTTGGGTAGGAAGGCTGAGGAGCAGTTGTAATACCTCAACATGTGGTTAGATGAGGTTGGGAGGTAGAAATATATTGATATGCAGAAGCAAATAGAGGTCCAACAAGGGAAATATGAGGAAGAATATGCTTGTTAGGTTTATCCTCAACAAGAAGAGCTAGAGTTTTAGGCACTCTTTCACTCTCAAGAGTGGGAAGCACAAAAAAAGTTCTTTGAGGAGGACCCTACAAGAAGGAAAGTTGTGAGATAGAAAGGAAAGAAGAGGGTCCAATTATCTTATTTGAAGAGCTCTCCATTGTTGATATGAAGGTAGATAAAGAAGAAGAAAATGAAGAGGTTCCTATCCTTGAGGAAACAATTATGGATAACAATACCTTAATTGAAGAAGGGGAAGAAATGTCAGACCACAAGAAAAAGAAGAGCAATTCCATAAGTTGTAACAGGAAGACAAACAAGATCAGAAAGATGAAGAAAAGATAGATGCAAGGTATGAACTAGAAGATGTTTTTGCTAGCATCATAATGGATTTTTTCTCAAGACTTGACACCATACCAGTATGATCTCCCAAGGAGGTGATTCATGAGAAACATGAGGAAGAGGTGAAGATCGTCTCTTCACAAGAAAATGAGGAGCCACTTTCAAACCAACAAGATACCAAAATTGTAGAGCACTACAAGAGAGAAGTCAAGGATGATATCATAGACCTAGTTCTATCAAGAGGATGCTCAATAGGGAATCTAGCTTTGCAATGATTAAAAAATTTCCTCAGATCATGATTATTTCAGAGCATGAGGAATATTTCCACAAGGAGGAGCAAGTTTGTCTTGCTCATAATTTTTTTTTCCAATATTAGAGAACTTTGTTGTTATTAATATTGGAAGAAAATTTCAAAAAGTAGCAGTATGCTTGTCATGTTTGTTTCCCTATCTAGTTACCCACATGCATGAAAGGGACAAGAAATTGATTAGGAAGGGAAGCTATTTCAACAAGCCAGTTAATGACTTTGTTTTATATTTATTTTATGTAATTTCTTGTGCATAGTAGAATATGTGTTTTATTTATTTTCCAAGAAGTGCACAAGCACAACTGTTTCATGGTGAGACAGAAAAATTTGATGCTTTCCAAGGTTGTGAAGTTGTAGAGAGAATTTTTGGAGTGGTACCAGAAGATGACTCCATGCCCAATAGATTACCAAGTCATTGATATTAATAATTAGAAAGTACATATCCCCTTGAGTCGCCAAAAATGTTGACATTTTCTATCACCATTACCCTCTAGGTTCGTTTCCATCACCTAGATTTGAGATAAAATTAGTGAGGACCATTTTAGGATAGAGATTTTGATGGAACATTCCTCATGTTTCACTAAAATAAGCATGCAGAGCTTCTACAAGAGTCTAGGGCTAGATTTCAAGGAGAGATTCCTATTGTCTCCCTGAAATTCTTAACTAAATGTTCATCAAGCTAAGGAAGAAAATATCAGGGTAATATGTTCCTTGTTTCACCGATGAGATTCATTGCAGTAGAAAAAAATGTCAGACAAAGGAAAAAGTATCATCCTGATGGATCAGGTTACCCCGATGGTGGCACAAGTGAAAGCCTTGTCGATATGCAACCTGGGTAGCTTCGATGTGTGATTTTTTCAACAAGACATCTTTGGGTCTTGTCAAAATGGCCATTATTAGGGTTTTCATTGGCAAGGGTATTTTTAAAGCATGTGCAATTCACCATGAAGACAAGGAAGTGAGCATTGGTAGGATGGTAGGTGGTTTTGTTGATTAGAATCCCTTCAATGAAACTTGAGTCATCAGGGGGACAAAAATGAGTGGTTTGACAGTGTAAGTCCCCCCGATGGGGTTTTCCATCAGAAAAAGTCTTGTTGATATCCAAGAGAAAGATTAGATCATTGGGTAACTTGGGTGATTGATGGAAGATTTTAGGGCTTTTTCAATGGTGTATGTTGTTCTGATGGATGATATTGGGGTAATTCACTCCAATGAGTTTTCTCATTGACATAGCTTGAGTCATCAGTGGAAAATTCAAAGCACAGTTTGATAGTCTAAGTTTCCCCGATGGGGTTTGCATTGAAAAAATTCTTTCTGATATCCAAGCCATGAGGTTCATCAGGGATACTTTGATGATCGACAGGGAAAATTGCTCATTCTGATGGGTGATGTTACGCTGATGAATTCTGTTAGTGGGACATCTCCTATCTTTCGCCAAAATCTTTTGAATGTCAATAAGTGATGAGTTTTCATCGGAAGGACTTCCTAGTGGTCTCCCCAATGTTGATAGCTTTCAACCACAACTCGATCCACTCAGTTCAATTGAATGGCTATCCTGGGAACTTTCCCTGATGATAAAAATAGTTATCTTTAGCAGTAAGGAGCATGAAAGGGTTTGTTGGGGAATCTCTCTCCATTGAAGATCAAACAATGGATTGAAACATTTATGGTCTCACAACTACATCAGTGAGTTGTCTTCTCTTATCAAATCATTCAAATGATGTCATTATTGTAGTATGGTCTTGATCAAATTCTTCTAATTCTCTCTTGATTATTTATGGTTGCAAATAAATCGGTTCCACATACCAACAAAGTATAAATCATGAAGACATATGTGTGTTGGTCACCATTTCTGGTTGCAGAGATATTATCTTTCAACCTCTCCTATCACTTCTAAGCCCAATATCTTGCAAGATCATATTTTCTTCTAATATGACCTCTTTCTGTAACTCAACCCTATAAGGGGTTTGAACTCTAAGGCTAAATTCATAGTTATGCTAGCTCTTTAAAAGGCAAACCTTTGTACATATTTTGAGTTCTTTTCTGGTTCATTTGTAGTGGCTATTCTCTACAACTATAATTTCCCTTTTCTAGATATTAATAGAAATCCATGTTTTACCTTTCTCACCATTCTACTATCTTGTGCATTTCATGTGCCCTGTAGTGAGTGTTTTCTTTTCTATTTTCCTAAGTTTGTGTGTTGTGTTAGCTCTTCTTGTGGTTGTTGTATTGTAAAAGTCATTTTCTTGCAACATTTGATAAGTTGTAACCTTCATATGATTCTTAGGGGGGTAGAATATAGTTGAGATTTGTGTATTTTGGGCTTTTTATCAATTTTATGTGTAGCCATATGAAGGAAGCAACTACTGTTCAATTTGGTGCATCACCGTATTTCTCTTTCAGCATATCCTTCTCCCTTTTCCTCAAAAGTCAGTAGATTTAGGTGCATCTTGATTGTAAGGAAGCTGACCTTCTCTAGAGACTCAACCTCATATTCCAATTCCTATAATTGGGAGGTTGTTTCCATGTTTCACAAGGTTGTTTAGGTCACTAACCATCACCTAAATAAGGGTGCAAACTTTTGTGACAACAATGACCGAAATGACAAATTAGCTGGATATTCCTCACTACCACTATAGATAGGGAAAATACATTAGTACGTGAATATGAAAAGTTCAACCATGAAAAAGCATAGAAATCACATTCAACTATCCCTAATCACTCGATAAAGCTTTTAAAATATATTTGTATAAAATAAAGAAACGTAAATAAAAATGAAACCTATGTAATGTGCTTCATCATGTCTCTTTCTCCTCTAAATTTGATGTTGCTCTTCATAACAAGTGCACTAATATGTATTCAAAAAAGAAAGTATAGAACAATAATGCAATGAGGATATTTGAATCATGGTTAGCTACAAAATGAGAAGAAAGCCCATTTAATAGAAAACTAAATAAAAAATTGAACGACCAGGATGAAGAAACGAATAGTCGGAGGGAATAGAAGAGCCAAAAGACAATAATAAAAGCTAAATAATAAATCAAATTATCAATTTTTCCTCCAAAACCCCGAAATCCATTTAAATAAAATAAAAATTAAATGGAAAATAAAATGAGATAATAAAAAGGCATTTGAACATTAAAATATTCAATATATAGCATAAAAGACAAAAGACATAAATAAATGAAATTTATTTATGTCTAAAGGGGACATGGGGGAATTAATTTAACTGATTAATTCCCTTAAAAGAACATTAGGCATTAATTAAATAATTGTTACATTATTTAATTAAACATGCCAGAATGACCAAATGCGATAGGAAGGCATGAATAAATGACAAGATAATAGATAAAATACAATTATTCAAAAATAATAATAAATGATAAAAAAATAAACTAAATTGACCAAGGATGCGAACGACATTCGACTAAACAAGGGACCAAGGGGAAATGACCATTTTTAGGTGTCTACAACCATATTTTGGAACTAGATTTTCATAAATCCTCAAAGTGGAAGGATATGTATCATACATCAAATCAACAACATCAACAATCACGCTCCAGAAGTTGAAGTGACAATCCAAAACACTAAAATGAATGCAATCAATTGCTAACATCATTGCAGGGTCTGAAAATTTCACAATCAACATCATGGGGCAACCATTAAACATTGATGAGTGAGTTAGTAACTAAAAAACCAAGTCTAAAAGGTCTCCAATTTGTTGCGTACTGATGAAATTGTGCCAAATTAGCAAAATAGGAGTATAAAGTATTTGAACATTAATTGGATATGAATGACAAATCATAGGTTCTGATTTGGCAATCATGTAAGTTTTAGTTGATAACCACCTCAAAGGAGTGTTGACTCTGTCTAACCACACATAGTCATTATTGTGTATCATACTTAGAGGTAATCCATTAGTTTCCATGAACAACCTTTCAACAAGATGACTCCCATGCTCACTCAGATTTTCCATTATATCCAAGCTAGCAAAAACTTTATATATTATGTGCTCCTTCAATGTCATAATTTTCAAGTAGTACCACAACCCTGAATTAGTTATATTTATTAAATTTATTTTGTTTTCGATCTTATTTAGTAACTATACAAAAATAAATATTTTAATTGAATAAATTGAACTAAATTATTAATATCGATGCTTATAAATATTAATAATGACTTTATTTTTTGAAAAATATAGTTAATAAAGCAAAATAATATTCTTTTTGCTAGTAGTTATGATAAATATCTTCTTGTAGGTTAACAAAACAAATTAATAAATAACTGAGCGTCATTGTTATGCATGAATGTTGGAGTGCATGACATTATGCCAAAAGAGAGCTGGATCAAAGTCGAGAAAGGGGTGGAGTTGAAAGAAAAATTAAGCATAAGAATAAATTTATTTAATTTGACCATTAGTTTCATAATTACCAATATCTAAAATCTCATGAATCTTTAAAAGAGAAGTGGCACTTAAATAAAGCCATGTAAGCTTAAAATTTCTTAAAAAAAAAACTCATTATGAAAGTCGTGAGAATTTGGAGTTGGGAGGAGATTCTTTTGGTAACTGGAGTCAAGAGAGAGATGAGAGATGATACCCTGGAATGCACATGGATTAATCTCTCAATCATTGATAAATTGGAAAAAACCTATTTAATATGAAAATAAATATTTGATTATGTGCGCATTCCAAAATGGGTGTACATTTTTCCTTGGCCATCCTATTAATTTATTAAGCTCACATCCTTTAATCCCAAATGTCACATCCCATTTTTCTTCCCTTACTAGTTGGCATAAATAGGATAGCATGGAGTTTAAAGGTAAGTTGGTAGATAGTTATTTCAATTAATATCCTATCGTCTGCATTAATGACCAAGTTGGGAGTCTTCAGAAGACCCAGTCACCTATAGTAATTGCTATGTCTGGAGTCTTTTCCCATCTACCATCATTCTAGATGGATTAGAGGAATGAGGACAATGCATAAAAAAGGGGGAATGCTCATATTAAAAGCACGATTCTCACTGTTTGGAAGGAGGGACTCTTTAGTAGAGTACGAAAATAAGAAGAGAGAAAGGTCTTTGCACATGAAGAGAGGAGGTAAAGTGCGCAAGAATAACAAACATAGGATGTGCAATAGGGGAGTGATGGAGATGTGAATGGAAGAAAGGAGGTGGTACCAAAAGGAGGAATTAAGCCGCAGGTAAAAGGGAAAGAAAAGTGCATAGGAGTAAGGAGGAAAAGACAATGCGCAAGGAGGAGAAGAAGCCCGCAGGGGGCAAGGGAAACTATGCACAAGAAAAGGAGGTAAAAGAATAAGACGGTAAAAAAAATGGTATAGAAGAAGTTAGAGGTGTAGAGGCAAGACACGGGAAGCTTAAATAGGATAGCTGGATAACTCTTTCAAAACCAATTCTTAGGTTCCTCGCTCTTCTTAAATTTATTTTTTCTTTTGCTATGGGTGTCGATATTTATATATGTTTCTGTCTGTCTAGTTCTATAACCATATATTGATGGCGGTAGGATGTTTTGGTTTTTGGTTGCTATGAATATCTACTTATCCCTACTGCCTTTTTCTTTCATTCATATGTTTCCAAAGCTGAGTAGCTAGAGTTGTATTCTCTCTCTCTGCGCTTTGGGCGAGGGATAGTTTAATCTTGTGGTAGATTGGCGGTTCCAACCTTTGGTCTCCAATTTTTAAATTGTTTTGGAATATCTTTATGTGCAACATCTCTCTGTGCAATATGTCCTTGCTAAATCAATTCTTTCCCATTTTTTTTTCTTTTTTTTCAGCCTTTTTGACAGCGAAACCCGTGGCTGTCCATAATTTAATACTCATGTGGGATTTATAGTAAGAATTCAGAAAACATTTTGTAGTATAAATATATGAATGATTCACTCAGGAGAAACGATTATTCTCTCTCTGTTTCTTTTTTACAATTTTAACTTGTCCAGCATAGACTTTTGATTTATTGCAAGAATTTTGTTTAGTAAATTTATGTCTCGGTAAATCAAACCAGATTCTTCCAAAAATTTCTCAACGAATTCAAAGTATTGAGACAACACTAATTTTCCTATATGCCTGGATGAAATATCAAACCTAGAGTGAATTTAGAAATGAAATTGTCCAATCTGGAGTTTAAATTTTTTTTATTTGTGTTATCAAGATATAGATTACTTGCCAACTAAAAAAAAAAAGTTTGTACTTCATTGATATATATATATATATATATATATATGAACTTCCAATTACCATTAAAAAGTTAGTCAAAATCAAGTGTGCCACTGTATGGTTTTAGAGTTGATGGGGATAAGATTCCATCTTGTTTATATACGCTGAATCATCTACTTGTGTTTATTTATGTAATTAAATACATATTAAAATTATTGAGGAAAGGGTGTTGTATGCAGAGTACCAGGAAAGGGTAATTTTATTGTTTATTACCTACCGGTAGAAGTCTGGTTTTAAATTGCTTTAGCCAAAGCTATGTAGCACATGTTTCCTTAAATGTGTATGGTTATTTATGTTTCATCTTTCTGTAATATGTGATTAGTTCTACTTAGACATATGTGGAAAGTATTTAGTTTCACAGACACACCGGATTCCTTCCGATCCATCAATGCCAAGAGATAGACTTCTTGGGCAGGGTCGGTGCGCTCTTCATTTTAGGATGAGCCCCGAGGGAGCTAACCACTCCATGGTTGGGTAGATTAAACTCCTAAACCACACTCTTGTCTTGAGATTTGCAGATGGAAAGGTGTCTGATGGCTTAGGAGACCAGAGTATGTAGATGGACATTTGTCCAATGGCATAGTTGATATTGTTTAATTCAACCTTTTGGTCTTGAACATGATATATTTTTATATATATTTCATTTATGATGTAAGGTGCACGACGAGTTAGTCAGCATTATGAAATTGAACATTGTAATTTTACTGATTATGGACATGTTATAGTTTTTGACAAAATGGTCGATTACTTTTGGATATATTACCTTTAGTGTTTATGACGAATAATTGAAATGGAAATTTAGAGATTATGTGTATTTAATTTCTATATCTTGAGTTTTTATGTTGACCAGTCCATTGCGTTTAATCGTCTATGACTATTGAATCGATATTGGAGAATTTTTGTCTTTTTAAGCTTATGTGGCATTTGTGGATTTTTTGATCTTTACATGTGGTAGCAGAGCTATGTTTAAACACTAGGACCTTGGTCTACTGTTGCTAAGTTGCGTACTTATGCCTAGTGCAGGAGTTAATTTGATACCATGGATACTAGGAACAATAAACGGGCTAGTTCTAGCAATGATCTTGTGTGCATAAATGTTGTCACACTTCTATGAATCATTCCATTCAAGGTTGCTCAAGAATGAGGCCTCAAATATCAATCCATAGCTCTCTAGTCATGGATGTGTAAAAATATAAAATGAAGGCCTTCAGATAGACCTAGTTGTGTCTATTGCAAATACACCATGAAACGAGAGATTCAAATGCATGAAAATGAGATCTAATCTATATGATTGCAATGCATAAAAGGAAATTAATCTAAATGATAACAATGTATATTAATCTATGAAAGGAAATGCAAATGCAAGATTAATCTATGGAAATAAACATGATTCTAATCTATATGAATAGCCATGAATGCAAGAAGGAATGAGACAAGAAGAGAGAAGTTGCAATATCCAAGCTCAAATGCTCAAATGATCCTCCAAAATTGCTCTCAAAACCTGCAACATAACAATACTAAAAATTCTAATATGAAAATGAGAAGGAGAGATCTCCTTTTAAAGAAAAGTGAACGATTGAGATTAAGAGACAAAAAATCAAAGGCTACGATTAAGAGGCAAAAACCCACCACTTAGAAAGATGTGAATAAAAGAGATTTTTATTTAATTTTTAATTTAATTCATTTCCTTTTTCAACAAATAAAGTGCTTTAAGTGGGGATTTTTATTTATTTAATTAACAGAGGGGTTTTTCTTTCAACTAAATAAATTAGAAGAATTTTATTTAATTAAATGGGGGAAATTGAATTCAATTAAATAAGAGGAATTTTATTTAATTAAAAGGGAGGTTAAATCTTTTAATTAAATA
>MU225101.1:4080972-4095903 GCA_018584345.1 Thuja plicata | reverse complement strand
ATGGTCAAACCTTAGGAAATATTGAAATAATTAAATTAATTGAATTAATTACAATTTGATCAAGGAAATTGATTTGAATTGAAAATGTTCCAAAGCATTGATTCAGAAATTTGATAAAATGATAAAATAATAAATGGGGCCCAAAGTCTAGGCGACCATTTTAGGGTGCATACAGATCTGAACGGTGAATCTAATAAGAGGTTGGATCATATCTTGGCTCTCTTGCAGCAGCAGGGTGATCGTATGGATCTTCTGGAGCAAGATTTGAGAGGTAGGCAGAATGATGAGGAAATAAGGAAGAGGGAAGAACATATGAGGATAGAAGCTTAATGAAAACAAGAGGAAGATTTGAGGCAGGAAGCTCAGCGTAAGCAGGAGGAAGACCTAAGATTGGAATCTCAGAGGAAAGAAGATGAGGATAAGAGGAATGAAGAAGAGTTAAAATGAAATGCTGATTCTAGGGCTACAACAGTATCTAATAACTGGGAAAGAATAACAGAGGAACTGAGCAGGGACCTCAAGAAGGTTGTGCCTCCTACCTTCAATGATATGAGACTAAAGCATGGATTGTGTCCATGGAAAAGTACTTTCACATTCACAATCTTTCTGGTGAATCTAGAGCGATGTGGGGTGCTTTTCAGTTGATTAGTGAAGCTGGTACTTGGTGGAACAATGAGATGGCAGAAAAGAGGATGCATCCTAGTGAGATCACTTGGGAGGATTTTCTTGTACTATTCCATAAGAGATGGTTGCCATAATTATACTAGGATCGGAAAGTAGTTGACTTCCAAAACCTGATACAGGGAGTATTGTCTGTTTCTCAGTATAATGAGAGGTTCTGTCACTTGGTTAAGTATGTACCTTAGTACTAGCAAGATGATCCATTTAGAACCCGCAAATTTATTCTTGGACTACGTCCAGAGATAGGATCTGAGGTCGACATGCATGAGCCTGAAACTATGAACTTTGCCTTTAGGAAGGCATTGAGGCAAGAACAAAAATTGTAGCAGGTGTCTATAGTAAGGGGTAATCAGAGGACTAATTCCTCTCAGGGATTTAAAAGGAAATTTCAAGATAACTGACCCAAGGATTTTGGATGTCAACAGGTCCAGAATATGAGAGGTAAAGGTCGAGGGAATGCAGATAGGAACACCAATGACAATAATGGTTCTCAGTATCAGAATAGAGGTGCCAACCAGAATGGGAATAATAGAAATGACAATGGGAGGAACATTCCTGAGGGTAGGAGAGGACCAGTGGATGGTTGCTTCACTTGTGGAGGTGACCATTATGTTAGTACATGTCCTCAACATATGGTTATAGAGATGTGAAGGGTCCCCAGGCTCAATATTTGATTCCTGCAGCTGTTGACCATAGCCAAGCCAACTTTCAGGCTACTCCAATCCAGCTAACTGGTAAGATTTTTGGCCCAAATGTTTCCATTTTGATTGATACTAGAGCTACAGAATGTTTCATAGATCCTAGAGTTGTTTTTGGTTTATCAGTTAGACGTGGATATTTGTTTGAACCATGGATGGTAGAATATGGAAACAGGGAAGAGCGTAGGGTTGAGAAATGTTTATCTTGCAGGGAGTTATAACTTCCAAATTTTTAGATGCAAGTAAATCTTTATGTAGCCCCATTGGGTTCCTATGATGTCATTTTGGTCTTCAATTGGTTGACTAAACATAAGGCATTAGTAAACTGTAAGGACAAGTCAGTTGAATGTCTTGATGATTTAGGAGAACCTGCAGTACTTTTGGGTGAGAAAAGGCCCTTTGAGCTTAGACCGATTTCTACCATGTAATTGAAGAAGGAAAAGAGGAAGGGGTACATGATGTATGTGGCTTATGTCAAAGAACTTGACACTCCTCCTAGATTAGAAGATCATCCTATCTTACAGGAATTCCAGGATGTATTTCCAAAAGAATTACATGAGTACCTCTTAAGAGGGAATTTGACTTCTCTATTGATGTAATGCCTGGAACCGAGCCTCAATCCAAGGCTCCATATCGTATGACCACCACTGAGATGTATGAGCTAAAGGTGCAGTTGATGGAACTCTTGGATAAAGGGTTCATATGCCCTAGTGTGTCACCATGGGGAGCCCCAGTTATCTTCGTAAAGAATACATATGGTACCTTACGATTATGTATAGATTACCTAATGCTTAATAAGGTAACTATCAAGAATATATATCCTCTTCCTTGAATAGATGAACTATTTGATCAGATGAAGGGAGGAACTATGTTCTCTAAGATTGATTTGCAATCCAGATATCATCAATTTTTAATCAAAGAAGAAGATATATCCAAAACCTCTTTTAGGAAAAGGTATAGACATTATGAATTTGTCATCTTACCTTTTGGTTTGACCAATGCACCCGAAAAATTTATGAGCTTGATGAACAGTGTGTTCAGAGATTGTCTGGATAAGTTCGTAGAGATATTCATTGATGACATTATGATCTACTCAAAGAACATGGAAGAGCATGAGGAGCATTTGCAAATAATCTTACAATGACTTAGAGATAATAAGCTTTATGGGAAGCTATCTAAGTGTTCTTTCTATCAGAAGGAGATTCATTATTTGGGTCACATCATATCTGCAAATGGAATTGCAATTGACCCTGCAAAGATTAAAGCCATTCTTGAGTGGCCAGCTCCACAAAATGTGAGTGAAGTTAGAAGCTTCATGGGACTCGCAGGTTATTACAGGAAGTTTGTGGAGGGATTCTCCAAGATTGCAGCACCTATTACATCCCTTCAGAGAAAAGGGAAAATATATGAGTGGACAGATACTTGTGAGTAGGCTTTCCAGTTGTTGAAACATAATCTCACATCCGCTCCTATTTTTATTATACCTGACCCGAATGGAAAATTCACAGTAATCACAAATTCTTCAGGGGAAGGTCTTGGAGGTGTACTTATGCAGGATGGTAGAGTAGTGGATTATGAGTCACCGAAGCTGAAACAATATCAGATTAATTATGCACCTCATGATTTAGAATTGGCGGCAATTGTGCATGCTTTAGTAATGTGGAGACATTACCTTTTGGGTAAGTCGTTTGAGTTGAAAATGGATCACATGGGAGTTAGGTATATCTTCACACAGCCTAATCTCAATGCAAGACAGAGATGTTGGTTGGAGTTTCTGAGTGAGTATGACTTTGGCATTGAGTACATTAAGGACAAGGAGAATAGAGTGATAAATGCTCTTAGTAGAAGAAGACACATCACAACTATCTCTACTTCTAGGAAATGGTTGAAGGATCACGTGTTCCAGGATCTTTCAGGTGATGATAATTATGAGATGGTCAAGTCAACCTTGCACATTGATCCATCGGATCACCGTTTTGATGGATACACTTTTGATGATGATGGTATTCTGAGATACCATAATAAGATGTACATTCCTAAATGAGAAGGGTTGAGGAAGGTAGTACTTGAGGAGATGCATTGCACTCCATTTTCAGGACATACAAGGCTAAAAAAGATGATTGCCAATTTGAGGCCATTGTACTTTTGGCTAGGGATTAAGTGTGATGTGATAGCTTATGTTGCCCAATGTTTAGAATACCAGCGAGTTAAGGCTGAGCATGTCCACCCAGTAGGACTTTTATACCCACATGATATTACAAAATACAAATGGAAAGTCATCAATATGAATTTTATCCAAGGTTTACCCATAAAATGATGTAGGCATGATGTAATCTTGGTAGTAGTTGACAAACTAACCAATGTACCTCATTTCACTCCAGGGAGTTTGAGAGATGGATCTTTGGCTTTGGCTAAGAAGTTCATTTAGGAGATTTTTATATTGCATGGTGTACCAAAGACCATTATATCTGACAGAGATACTCAGATGACATCAAGGTTTTGGACAACCTTGAATTCTTCCTTGGGTACACAGCTGAATTTTAGCACAACCTATCATCCTCAAATAGATGGGGAAAAGGAGAGAGTAAATCAGGTTGTAGAGGATTTACTTCAGATGTATTGCATGGATCAACAATACAAGTGGGAAGAGTATCTTCCATTGGTAGAGTTTGCCTATAAAAAATCTTGCCATGCTTCATTGGGAATGACACCATTTGAGGCACTGTATGGGCGGAAGTGTTGCACTCCTATAAGTTGGGATAGAGTAGAAGATAGGATCATTATTGGTCCTGAATTATTGAGTGATATGGAAGAACAAATGATTTATTTGTGCTCGATTGAAAGAAGTAACAGACCGTCAAAAGAGTTATGTGGATAGGAACCACACTTTCAGGCAGTTCCAGGAAGGGAAAAAGTGTTCTTGCATGTGAGACCACATAAAATCTCTATTTATTTTGGCAATTCATCAAAGCTTGCACTGAGATATGTGGGTCCATTTGATGTTTTGGAGGTTATCAACCCCATTGCTTACAGACTTTCTCTACTGCTCGCTCTAGCCCGAATCCATAATGTGTTTCATGTTTTCCTTGTTGAAAACCTATCATCCAAATGCATCTCATATCCTTGATTGGTGTGAATTACAGGTGCAATATCTGGGGGTGGTGCTAGTGGATCCTACCCGCCTCATTGATCAACATACCATCAGGGTGCGTGACAGAGATGTGTTGCGGTATAAGGTTCAATGGAACCAATTCTCTATTGACAATGCTACTTGGGAGGATATAGAAGACATGCATAGATATTTTCTACAACTTTTTGATTAGGCTTATATATGTTCTTATTTTTTAGTTACTCATGTTACAAGCTTAGACATTGTTACTATTATGTGTTTTCATTAGACATCGGGTTGTCATAACCAATTTCATAGATTCTTTTTATTTTGGACTCTTAGCGATAGTTTGGACTTTGATGAATTGGTCGGATACTTATGAACAAAGTCGTTATGCTTTGTGGTTATGTTAGATGTGATAGACATTATTATGGATATTGTGGAAGTAGATATATTTTCATATGACTTATATGTTTTGATGTAGCCTCGAATAAATAATGTCACAAAAAAATGGTAATATGACTTAATATGAATATTATGGATGATTAATTGAATGTTTTTTAAATATGGTTTTGGATTTGTGGACTAACCTACTGATGATCAATCTAGTAGTTTGATGGATTTTATAGGATTGAAGGCGGGGGTGTGTTTTAGAAAGAGAATTTTATCTTCTTGGTAATGGTTGATTGGAAAAATTTGGGTTTTCACACACCACATAGTATTTGATTTTTATACTTTCTATAGATTAATGAATTTTTATTTCTAACTCTATCTCAAATGGTAAATGCACGGTGTGTGTGGAGATTTAAAAGTTGGTTAGAATATGATAAGTAAATTTTAAATTTGTTGATTTTATGATAAATTTGAATGCGAGTACATGCATTATTATAAACAATGGAACTAGAATTATTAACCATGTCAATGTAAATTTCTTGATTTTTCCTGGATTGGATTACAATTTGATCGATTAATCGTGGACAATGAACTTATCAAGGGGGGAAGGATGTCACATCCCATTTTTCTTCCCTTACTAGTAGGTGTAAATAGGATAGCATGGAGTTTAAAGGTAAGTTGGTAGATAGTTATTTCAATTAATATTCTATCTTCTACATTAATGACTAAGTCAGGAGTCTTCTTAAGACCCAGTCGCTTGCAGTAATTGCTATGTCTGGAGTCTTCGCCCATCTACCATCATTCTAGATGGATTAGAGGAAGGAGGACAGTGCATAGCAAAGTGAGAACACTCATGTTAAAATCATGACTCTCGTTGTTTGGAAGGAGGGACTCTTTCCTAGAATAAGAAAATAAGAAGAGAGAAAGGTCTTCGCGTAGGAAGAGAGGAGGTAGAGCGCAAGAATAAGAAACAAAGGGTGCACAGTAGGGGAGTGATGGAGATGTGAATGGAAGAAAGGAGGTGGTGCCAAAAGGAGGAAGTAAGCCGCAGGTAAAAGAGAAAGAAAAGCGCGTAGGAGTAAGGAGGAAAAGACAACATGCAAGGAGGATAAGAAGCCCGCAGGGGGCAAGGGAGACTACGCATAAGAAAAGGAGGTAAAAGAATAAGATGGTAAAAAAATGGTACATAAGAAGTTAGAGGTGTAGAGGCAAGACACGAGAAGCTTAAACAAGAGAGTTGGATAATTCTTTCAAAACCAATTCTCAGGTTCCTCACTCTTCTTAAATTTATTTTTTCTTTTGCTCTAGGTGTCAATATTTATATATGTTTCTGTCTGTCTAGTTTTATAACCATCTATTAATGGTTGTAGGATGTTTTGGTTTTTGGTTTCTATGAATATCTACTTAGCCCCGCTGCCTTTTTCTTTCATTCATATGTTTCCAAAGCTGAGTAGCCAGAGTTGTATTCTCTTTCTCTGTGCTTTGTGCAAAGAATAGTTTAATCCTGTGGTAGATTGGCGGTTCCAACCTCTGGTCTCCAATTTTTAAATTGTTTTGGAATATCTTTATGTGCAACATCTCTCTATGCAATATGTCCTTGCTAAATCAGTTTTTTCCCATTTTTTTCTTTTTTTTTCCAGCCTTTTTGACAGCAAAACCCGTGGGATTTATAGTAAGAATTAAGAAAACATTTTGTAGTATATATATCTGAATGATTCACTCAGGAGAAATGATTATTCTCTCTCTGTTTATTTTGTACAATTTTAACTTGTCCAGCATAGACTTTTGATTTATTGCAAGAATTTTGTTTAGTAAACTTATGTCTCAGTAAATCAAACCAGATTCTTCCAAAAATTTCTCAACGACTTCAAAGTATTAAGACAACACTAATTTTCCTATACATTTGGATGAAATATCAAACCTAGAGTGAATTTAGAAATGAAATTGTCCAATCTGGAGTTTAACTTTTTTTTTATTTGCGTTATCAAGATATCGATTACTTGCCAACTTAAAAAAAGAAGTTTGTACTTCATATATATATATATATATATATATATATATATATAACGCAATTAGATGATTCAGCGTATATAAACAAGATGGAATCTTATCCCCATCAAATCTAAAACCATACAGTGGCACACCTGATTCTGACTAACTTTTTAATGGTAATTGGAAGTTCATATATATATATGAACTTCCAATTACCATTAAAAAGTTAGTCAGAATCAGGTGTGCCACTGTATGGTTTTAGAGTTAATGGGGATAAGATTCCATCTTGTTTATATACGCTGAATCATCTACTTGTGTTTATTTATGTAATTAAGTACATATTAAAATTATTGAGGAAAGGGTGTTGTGTGCAGAATACCAGGAAAGGGTAATTTTATTGTTTATTACCTACTAGTAGAAGTCTATTTTTAAATTGCTTTGGCCAAAGCTATGTAGCACATGTTTCCTTAAATGTATATGGTTATTTATGTTTCATCTTCCTGTAATCTTTGATTAGTTCTACTTAGACATATGTGGAAAGTAGTTAGTTTCACAGACACACCAGATTCCTTCCGATCGATCAGTGTCGAGAGATAGACTTCTTGGGCTAGGTCAGTGCGCTCTTCATTTTAGGATGATCCCCAAGGGAGATAACCACTTCATGGTTTGGTGGATTAAACCCCTGAACCACACTCCCATCTCAAGATCTGCAAATGGACAGGTGTCCGATGGCTTAGGAGACCGAAGTATGCTGATGGAAAGTTTTCCGATGGCATATTTGATATTGTTTAATTTGACCTTTTGGTCTACAACATGATGTATTTATATATATATATATATTTTATTTATGATGTAAGGTGTATGACGAGTTAGTTGGAATTCTGAAATTGAGCATTGTAATTTTACTGGTTATGGACATGTTATAGTTTTTGACAAAATGGTCGACTACTTTTGGATATATTACCTTTAGTGTTTATGATGAATAATTGAAATGGAAATTTAGAGATTATGTGTATTTAATTTCTATATCTTGAGTTTTTATGTTGACCAGTCCATAGTGATTGACCGTCTATGACTATTGAATTGACATTAGGTAATTTTTGTCTTTTATTGCTTACGTGGCGTTTGTGGATTTTTCGGTCTTTACACAAAATTGTTAAAGAGACCTTAGTTTGTGAAGATTTACCCAACAATAGAGGTGACAAATTAGCAACAAGGGCTTAAAGTCAAGGGTTCCAATCCTCTACCCCTCACTTTTGGGCTTAGAAATGTATTAATTAGAGTTTGTATATTAATTATTATTAAGAGGGTAAATTTAATACAATGTAATCAAAGGCTCATTTGAGGTGTTTATAATTTCAAGATTTGAAATTTAAATAAAATTTTTCCTATTATATTGTTGACGATGTCTATTAAATGATACCTATTATTATTACTACTAGCACTTGCACCAACAAGGTGCAAGGGTTATGCTGATAGAAATTTATATAAAATATCATACAAATTGAATAAAAGTATAACATTTCTTTGTATCAACGAGAGAAAAAATTAATAATTGATAACATATTATTCTTGGAACTAGTTTTTCATTGGAGCTCATAGCCCATCCCTCCCTTGTTTCTGGAATATTTATTATCTCTTCCTCTAGAGATAATGCATCACAACATTGTTAGGATTCAAATAAAAAAACAAGGCCGTGTAAACAATCCCAAGCCTATATTCTTATGTGATCTGCAGGCACCCACACAACCACCAGAGGTTTAATTGACATCGTAATGGTTATGTTTAGCAAGTCCTCAAGATAGCTAGTTGCAAGAAGATCAAACATGCATAGACTATGATCAATTGCAAGAGTAATGCAATAAAAGTTAGTCACGTGATTGAAGTATGCATGTCCTTCATTAACTAAACTTGCATGGCTGCATGAACATAGAAAACAAGAAAATATTTCAAAGTGAGGATATATTCTAGAGTACTTCATTAATTCAAAGATTTTTCCAGAATCCTTGTAAAGTCTATTTTGTGCATTTCTTGCCATCATTGCATTGTAGGAGATGACATCTAATTTAGGCATTCTATCAAAAATTTCTCATGTTGTGTCTATGTTTGTACTTTTCACATACATATTTACCAGAAGGGCCACTGCAACTACAACATCTGAAAAAATTCTTGTTTCTTTCATGCTTTGATGGATACCTATACCATGTTCCAAAGCTTAGCTCCCACTTTGGCATAGGCAATGAGGATGCTAGGAAAGGTTGAGGGGTCTGGGTATACACCTACCAATTGTATTTTCTAAATATTTTCCAATGCTTTTTCAACAAATCCATATTGTGGATATTGGGTATTTCTAATCATGCTTTAACTACAACACCCAAGAAGGATATGATATAGCTTAGATGGATGTTCAATTAGTGTCAAAGTTATAGCCAAATTAAGTCAAGCTATGTTTCTTTGTGGTCAATATAAGATCAAAGATCTCAGTACAAGCAAAGAAAAATATCATGTATCCATCTTCCATGTCGTCAACAATACATACATACTGGAACATGTTGTCCACACTCAAAATCAAGAACCTTGGGATTGTGGGCTGCTACTGGAATTTAAAATTTGATCAATAAGGGAAACAAATAGGGTATGCATTTAGCATGGTGGGAAAATGCATATATTTTGAACTATGTTAGTCTCTACAACCAAGAAGCTTGAGACTGGAAGCCTAATTTAAAATGAAAAAAATATGATCAACAAGGACAACAAGGTCATAAAATAAAAGAATAATGAATTGCACATTAACATATACTCTTACATTTGATGGAATCAACATAGAAGCACATAGAGGTAGATTGAATGGCACAACCTAGAATCTTGTCAATATACCAAGCACCATTGATCATCTAAGTTTTTGGATCCTCGAAGATTGATTTCCATATGCAAAGAACAAAAATTTGAAGGGTAAATCTTGTTTTTCCTATAGCTAAGCCCGGTGAATCCTACATTCCATTACAAAATCCATCAAGATTTGTGTAAACTGCCAACGCCAACCATGAAACTTAAGCCATCCTAGTTAAAATTACATAACACAAAAAATTATGGATCACTACCAATCCCCCAACCAATGCACATATCCAGATACATAAGAAATTTTAAGAAGATAATGTAGAGCCCGCATATCTTATATCTAAAAATTTTATACCAGACAATAAAATCATAAAACCCAGACATCCTTCTAAAAATTTCAAATAAAATACCAAAAAGTAATTTTGAATAAGATAACACAGAACAAATGGAAAAATTACTCCACCAAAATTTTCTAATCAAAACAACACAAAGGTTGAAATAGATTTGTTTTAGCTATAAATCTATTGGAAAACGACAAATATTGATCCAATAGAAGAAGAAGCAAGAAAAGGAATGCTACAGTGTTTTTCAGTATATACGAAACAAAGCATTGGTAAATAATAAAAACTAAAAATTAAAAATCTCCAAAAACTGCAACCGCAAACTGTCTTTCAATCACATAAGACTTGAAATGCAATGAAAATTCCCAAGTTACGCATTTTTGTAAGGGATTATATCTTTCTCATGTCCAATAAGAAGACTATTTCTTATTTTTGCAAACTCTATGGTACCCAACTTTCTAGTCAGACATGCTTTTCTCCTTTAGTTCTATAGCCTTTAATGCTACTTATGCATATGAACCGATGAAACCCTAATCTTTCTAAAGCTCTTGGAAATACCATTGTAGATGACTATACTATGCATAAAATATTAAACTTACATTTCAGTGTACGTTTTAAAAGTTTACCTATCACTTCTTGTAGTCCTCCATTTGTTGTAGGTTGATTGAGGCTGGTTAGGTTTTCTCAAATCAAAGTTTCCACATATTTTAGCATGGTTGCTTGACACTCCTTTTGACAAGTAGTAGATAATAAGAATCCAATGAATTTCTTCTTTTCTCACTACAAGTCTAATGACGAAGAAAATATCACCACTCCTCACTCTAGAGTCTAGACTATTTATCGTGGGGTTGAATCCAACCTTGAAGTACTTTATAGACAAAAGAATCTTCTCAACATTCGTACCTTAAATAACAACTCAACATACAACACCATGCCTTGAATTCTATAAAAAAATGTGTATAACAGTTTGTCTAGTCTTTCAAGAACGGTTACGCCCAACTTTCTCCTCGGATATTCCCTAGCATGTCCAGTTACTGCCCTTAGAGTGCCTGAGCTTTGAACATTTTGCATTACTACAAAAGGAAGTCCAACAAAATAGAGTAAATTTAAACAAGGAAAACACAAAATTTTTGACAAGTAAAACCCCTCATTCATAGTGCCTTGTGATCATCTTCAATAGAAACTAGAGAATTATTGTTTGGATAAACGTTGGATTTGAAAATCTCTCGCCATAGCTGATGGGGAGCTCTTCTCCTAGAGCCTTCTAGCTCTCTCCAAGACCTTAAATTGGCCTTAGTTAGGGTCTCTTTCTCTACCCTGACTAGAGGATTCCCTTACCAATCCCCTAACTCCCTAAGAACTTCCCACCAACTTCAAACTCCTCACTATATTATACTCCATAGCTTTCTTGCATCCATAGCTTCACAAGCTTCTTATTACTCCAATGGTGTCAACTTCCTAAAGATGAAGTTTCCAACACTCTTTAGGTCTATCTAAACTCCTATGGATCCAATTTGATGAATCCCTCAACCATTTTCCAATCGAGCTCAAAATCTAGTCTTTTAGGCCTTGTAGCCTTTTTAGGCCAATTAGCCCTCCTAATCACTGAAAATGTGATTTTCCTCCTAGACTCCCTTAAAAACCATAGAAAAAAAGTGCATATTCTTTGTGGATTTTTCTTACCCTTCAAGATTTTTTAGGTGTCTGGTCTCACCTCTATCCATACAATGGACTTCTACCAAACCCCTAAAAATAAGGGTTTCAAAGGCATGTAGACTGGTTTGGCAAATTGGCCCCCTTTCTCCAATCAGAGGGTCTCCTCTGATCTTCTACTTCCATAAGAAGGTTTGAACCACATGAATCTACACTCCCCTAATCTTGATTGGCTCATACCAATCACTCTACAATCTCCATTGCCACTGTATTGTTCAGATACCCTAACCAAAATGCTCACCACTCGCCTAGGGCCTGAATGTTCTCGAGCTTCCCCTGCACAAAAACACACTAAAAAAGCCATATATATATATAGTATATACAAGGTCCTAGTGGATTCAAAGTGTTCATGGAGTTTGAGCCATGAGAACTCCAAAGAAACCCATTATTTACATAACTGGACCAAAACTGGCCAGTGAACTTGCAAAACACAAATAATTTAACCAAACCTAACTAGAATGTACAATATACCAAAATAACACCACACAAAGCTTGGAAAATACATTGAAAACACTATCCACTCATTCATTCAGTCCATTCAATCCAATAAAGTGATGGATGATGGCTCTGTCACAAAATTACACTGCAAATTGGTTCTTTCCAATAACTAGTCCGTACAATCTGAGAACTAACTGTCAGATTAGGGTTGGATTCACCTTATATACTACTATCCCATCTTTTTGGACTATTTGGTCAGGATTTGGGCACCTTAATGGCCAATTCCTAAAATCTAGGAAATGTTGTCATGACAACTTTGACAACTTTTGTCAAAATTGCAATTTTCTCATTTTGAGTGTCCTAATTGGTTCCAAACTTTACCAATTAACCTAAAATGGTTAGAAAACAACTAAACATTATAAATCTTCCCAATTTGAGACTTTGGTCAACTCTTTTACTTTTGAGTTGACTTCTAGGCCTTAGACTTCTAGAATCAACTAGACTCAAACAACACAACCCTAATCTTTCCAAATCTAAACACACCTCAAAACACACACCAGGGACTTTATATTTCAGTCCTTATTCATGGATGGTTGGCCAAACCAACCTAAAAGCAAAAAATGATTAAGATCTTTCAATAGACCTTAAGGGTGCTCTTGCACCATACTCCCCCTGCAAGAAAGACAAGTTAGGGTAATTTTGGTGTCAGGAACTCCTCACTGATTTCATGCTTCTTGAAGTCACTCTCAAATATCCAAGTGGCTTTTGATTCTGGTTGCAGCTTCCACTTCACTAGATGCTCCATGTAGATCTTATGTCTTATTTTCTTCTTCACCCTTGAATCCAATATCTTCTCAACTTGTGGTTTGTCCTGTTCTAGAGTCTTGAACTCTCCCATGTCCTTATGTACCTCTGTTCTATACTGCATCTCATCCATGCCTGGCCCCTTATACCTGATCAAATCTTTCACATTGAATATTGGAGAAATCGACATCTCCATGGGCAACTCCACCTTGTATGCATTAGATCCATACTTTTCCAATATGTTACAAGGTCCAATTCATTTCATCTGTAGCTTGCTAGGTATCCCTTTTTGTAGTATTTCCTTATTAAGGAACACCATGACTAGTTCACCCACTTCAACTTTGATTTGCCTCCATCAAGGTCTTTTGAACTTGCTCATGAACTTCCTTCATTGATTGTGCAAAATCGTCAGCATGTCCACTAACTCCCTCATATCCTTTGAGGTCTCTAAGTTCCATCACTCCCCTTGGATGTGCCCCATACACAATCTCAAATGGGCTCTTCCCTGTAATTCTGTTTGTACTGTCATTGTAGGAAAATTTTGCCTCTGGAATAACTTTCTCCCAACCTTGTCCATACTCCTTGGTCAGACATCTAAGCAAGTTCCCAAGTACCTTGTTGATTACTTCAGTCCGCCCATCCATTTGAGGATGATAGGTAGATCCATGAGACAAATTTGTACCTAATCTCTTCCATAGGGTCTTCCAAAAGTGACCCATGAACTTTACATCCCTATCTGCAACAATGCTCATTGGTAGGCCATGGATCCTTACTACTTCTTTGAAAAAAAAAGTAGGCAATATGGCTGGAACCATGTGTTGTTTTACATGGTATGAAGTGGCTCATTTTACTAAACCTATCTACAACTAAAAACACACTGTCTCAACTAGTTGGAGTCCTAGGTAACCCCACTATGAAGTCCATACTTATGCATTCCCAAGGTCTGCTTGGGATGGGTAATGGCTGGTAAAGTCCTACATTAGATGAAGTGCCTTTTGCCTTCTGACATATGCCACACTGCTCCACATACCTTCTTACTTCCTTCTGCATCTTTGGCCACCAATAGAATCTCTCCACTAAGTCCAATGTCTTATTCAATCCAAAGTGTCTGTGTGCTAAAAATGTGTCACACTTCTATGAGTCATTCCATTCAAGGTTGCTCAAGAATGAGGCCTCAAATATCGACTCATAGCTCTCTAGTCATGGAGTGCAAAGGTGTGTGATGAAAGCTCTCAAATTGACCTAGTTGTGCCTATACAAGTACACCATGAAATGAGAGATTCAATGCATGAAAATGAAATCTATTCTATATGATTGCAATGCATAAAAGGAAATTAGTCTAAATGTTAACAATGCAAGATTAATCTATGAAGGGAAATATGAATTTAATCTAATATGAATCTAATCCACATGAATAGCCATGGATCCAAGAAGAAGAAGACAAGAAGAGAGAAGTTGCAATATCCAAGCTCAAGTGCTCAAATTCTCCTCCAAAATTGCTCTCCAAACCTACAACATAACAATAGCATAAAATCTTGATTATCAAATGAGAAGGAAAGGTTTCCTTTCAAAGACAAATAGACAGTAGAGATTAAGAGGCAAAAAATCAAAGGCTATGATTAAAAGCAAAAAACCCACCACTTAGGAAGATGTGAAGAAAAATGAACTTTATTTAATTTATTTCCTTTTTCAACAAAGAGGGATTTAAGTGGGGGTTTTATATAATTAAAAGAGGGATTTTCTTTTAATTAAATAAGATTATTTAATTTAATTAAAAAAGATATTTTAATTAAATGTGATAATATTATTTAATTAAGAGAGATTTTAATTAAATAAGATAAGATTATTTAATTAAAAAGGAATTTTAATTAAATAAGATTATTTTATTTAATAAAAAGGAATTGTTTTCTTTTAATTAAATAAG
>MU225101.1:4060607-4074620 GCA_018584345.1 Thuja plicata | reverse complement strand
GGACTTAGTTCGGATTCAAGGGTTCCAAGTTTCTGATTCTCCCAAAAGGGAAAAGAGCATAATCCTCTAGCCTCTTCACCTCACCAAAACATAGAAAATAAGATTAATTGACCCACTAATTTGAAATCACCTCACACAAGGTTCCTATATCAACAACAATGACCACCAATCTCAAGAGAGAAACTACCAATCAAAGTTGAAGATTAAACCAAGTTTGAAGTAATGACAAATCCTTCCCTACCTACAAGGGGATCTATCGTCAAGAAGAGCTTCGCATGTAAGATAAGAGAATGGAGCCCACTCTCTCAAGATCGCCACAAATATTTTTCATAGGGCCTAATTACTATGTGAAACATATATGCAAGAAAGCAAATCTAGGTCCATTTTTAGAGCACCAATTCAAAATGTGATCTATGAAAGCAAGAAACACTCAAGCTAAACACACGAGAGGTTCATTTTTATTTCCAAAATCCAAATTTTATAGAGATAAAAAAAAATACCTCAAATCCAAAGCAACACGAGTGTTTTTTTTGTTTATCCACGCAAGTCCAAGCAATACCCACAAACTCTTCAACAAGCAAGACAAACAAACAAGCAAACAAGATATGCAATGTATATTCAACTTATGTAAACCCTAGGGTTAGATCTGAAAATCAATTGTTAGGAGCAATAATAACCAACAAATAATCCAAATGATAACTCACATCATGCATTGAACCATGTGAAAAATAAGTGCAAGCTAATCATTAAATGCCTTTTTTTTTTTAAATTTTAATTTTTGACCTAGTCAACAAGATCTGATTTGTTTGCTATGATTTCGGCCCTAAAAATAGAAATGCAAAGAATAGACCCCTGTTAAAAAATAGAGAGCTTTCCAAAAATGAAATTTTTTTAGCAATATTTTCTAATTTGTGGCCTAGGGACCCTATTTATCAAAATAGACCAGTTTTTAAAGATTGTATTTTTAAGCCATTATTTGTCATCAAAACAAAAAACATAGAGAACATACCCCCTATAGAATTCCAAGAGATTTCTAGAAATGTAAAGTTTTCCAAAAAATCCGCTGATTTGAGACCAAAAACAAATTTTCATGAAAAATATAAAAAAATTATAAATCGCGAAAACATGATCTGAAAAATCTGATTTTCAAACTAAGACACTTGTGCCCCAATGCCAACTTGCAAAAAAAATTTCTGACCAAAAATCCAAGCCGTTTGGGAGATTTGATCAAATCTTTCAAAAAACCCTAGGTTTTGTCTTCAACTCATCCTGCACAAGAGTTAGGCTTGAAAAACTTCAATAAAATAACCATGTAAAGATTAGAAAATCTCAAAATCTGAATAAAATAAAAGAAAATAAGGAGAATCAAGCCCCACAGTGGGCGCGAAAAAATGTGTGCTAAAAATGTGTCACACTTCTATGAGTCATTCCATTCAAGGTTTCTCAAGAATGAGGTCTCAAATATCGACTCATAGCTCTCTAGTCATGGAGTGAAAATGTGTGTGATGAAGGCCCTTAGATTGACCTAGTTGTGCCTATGCAAGTACACCATGAAATGAGAGATTCAATGCATGAAAATAAAATCTATTCTATATGATTGCAATGCATAAAAGGAAATTAGTCTAAATGATAACAATACAAGATTAATCTATGAAGGGAAATATGAATTTAATCTAATATGAATATAATCTACATGAATAGCCATGGATGCAAGAAGAAGAAGACAAGAAGAGAGATATTGCAATATCCAAGCTCAAGTGCTCAAATTCTCTTCGAAAATTGCACTCCAAACCTGCAGCATAACAATAGCATAAAATCTTGATTATCAAATGAGAATGAGAGGTTTCCTTTTAAAGAGCAATGGATGGTAGAGATTAAGATACAAAAAATCAAAGGCTATAATTAAGAGGCAAAAAGCCCACCACGTAGGAAGATGTGAAGAAAAATGAACTTTATTTAATTTATTTCCTTTTTCAACAAAGAGGGATTTAAGGGGGGGTTTTATATAATTAAAAGAGGGATTTTCTTTTAATTAAATAAGATTATTTAATTTCATTAAAAATGATATTTTAATTAAATGAGATAATATTATTTAATTAAGAGAGATTTTAATTAAATAAGATAAGATTATTTGATTAAAAAGGAATTTTAATTAAATAAGATTAATTTATTTAATAAAAATGAATTGTTTTCTTTTAATTAAATAAGATAATTGATGAAATGAGAAAACCTTAGGAAATATTGAAATAATTGAATTAATTACAATTTGATCAAGGAAATTGATTTGAATTGAAAATGTTGCAAATCATTGATTCAGGAATTTGATAAATTGATAAAATGATAAATGGGGCCCACAATCTAGGCGACCATTTTAGGGTGCATACAGTGTCCACTTAGGCTTCCATTATGCTTCTCTTGTATAAGGTTCTCCCTCATAGAGCCTTTTGGAACACATAGTTGCTTGCCTTTGAATAGCAACCCATTCTGCAATGTATACTCTGCAAACTCACTATGAAAGTGATTCTCAAGATTCTGACACACCTTGTATATCTCTGAGAAATCTGAATCTCCCTCATATAGGTCCTTAAAACTTTCAACCCCTGTACTTTGTTACTAAATCTCTTGGATGGTAAGTAATCTCCTACTAAGGGCATCTGCAACTTTGTTTTGCACTCCCTTCTTATGTTTGAAGGTAAAGGTGTAAGACTGTAGGAATTCCATCTACTTGATGTGTCTCAAGCTAAGCTTGTGTTGAGTGTTTATGTAACTCACTGCTTGGTTGTCTGTGAAGACAAAAAACTCTTTGGGCAACAAATAATGCCTCCACTTCTTTAAGGCTTGTACAAGAGCATATAGCTCCAAGTCATAGGAAGAGTACCTAGACTTAGCCTCATTTAGTCTTTCACTGAAAAAGGCCACATGCCTTCCTTCTTGACTTAAGACATCTCCCACTACAATGCTACTTGCATCACACTCCACAATGAATAGCTTATCAAATCTTGGTAATAGAAATATAGGCTGAGTATCCACTTCCTTCTTCAATCTCTCAAATCCATCATTAATTGCCTTTGTCCACACAAATTTTGTTTTCAATCCTCCTTTTATAGTCTCTAGTACTGGAGCACAAATTTCATTGAATCTCCCAATGAACTTCCTATAGAATTGGGCTAACCAATGGAAGCTTCTAACTTTTGTCCCTGTCTTAGGAGTAGGCTAGTTCAATATGGCCTCTACCTTCTCCTTATCCATTTTTAGGTCACCCTTGGAAACCACAAAGCCAAGGTAGACTAGCTCCTCTTTCATGAACTCACTCTTCTCAAGGTTTATGGTGAGTTTCTCCTCCTGCAATTTCTTCAACACTAACTCCAAGTGTTTCATGTGATCCTCTTTAGTTTTACTGAAAATTAGAATGTCATCGAAATAGACAACTACAAAAACTCCTATATAGTCCTTCAAGACTTTATTCATCACCCTCATAAAGGTGCTTGGTGCATTGGTAAGCCCAAAGGGCATCACTAATCATTCATACAACCCCTTTGTAGTCTTAAATGCAGACTTCCACTCATCACCCTCTTTCATCCTAATTTGGTAATACACACTCTTCAAATCAATCTTAGAGAAGTACTTAGCACCCCCCAAGCAATCCATTAAGTTTTCTATTCTAGGAATTGGAAATCTACATCTGATAATAATCCTATTTATTTCCCTAGAATTAGTATACATCCTCCACTTACCTCCCTTCTTAGGAGCCAACACCACTAGGACAACACATGGTCTAATGCTCTTCCTTATCAACCCCTGGTCCAAAAGTTCTTTAACTTGTCTGGCCATCTCCTTGTTTTGCTTTGGTGTCATCTTGTATAAAGCCTTGTTTGGAAAAGATGCTCCTAGTATGAAGTCAATTTGATGACCTATCTCCATCTTTGGTGGAAGGGTGGCTGGTGTACCTTCACAAATTATGTCTTTGAACTGGTCCAATATTTCTCTTACCTCCTGTGGTATAGGTACTTTCTCATGAGACTCCTCCTCCTTTGGTTTTAGCAAGATTGCATAACCAACCTCTTCTTCCTTCATATCCCTTAGAAATTATTTTCCACTCAATAACATGGCACTGGATTCTGCCTTTTCAATTTTATCCTCTTCTAGTATGGATTGTATCTTGTAAGTGACCCCATTTTTTTTAAAGGCGTACTTATTGTCTTTCCCATTATGGACTGCATCTCTATCATACTGCCACGGTCTGCCAAGTAACAGATGAAAAGAATCCATTGGAAAAACATCACATAGCATCTTGTCATGATACTTTCCAATAGAAAATTCCACCCACACTTGTTCATTGACTAAGATGTTCTGGCCCTTATTCAACCATGTGACTTTGTAAGGACATTCATGTGGAATTTTAGTAAGCTTTAACTTCTCTACTGCCTCCTTTGATATAACATTGTCTGTAGATCCTGAATCAATGATCACCTTACAGACTTTTCTCATTATCTTGCACTTAACCCTGAAAAGTTCCTTTCTTTGCTTGTGTCCATCCTTAGTGGGTTCTTTAATTAGTATCCTCCTAAGCATCAAACTTTCACCTTTCTCTGAATCTAGACTAACCTCTTAATGCTTGGTGTTGTCCTCCTCTTGGACATAGTTGATCCTCTTTTCTCTTTGTGAGGATGTTGGCTTATCTGGACACATGTATACAGGGTGCCCCAACTATCCACAGCTGTAACATTTCATGGAAGAGAAGTAAGATCCTCTCCCAAAACCTCTTGTCCTTCCTCTACCACTATTATAAGAACCCCTTCCTCTTTTATTGAATCCACCTCTATTGTTTGTCTCCTGCCCCTAATCTACATATCTGGAGTCTCCTTGACCCCTATTGTCATTGCCTCTGCCACTTGAACCTCCTCTATGGCCACCTTTGTTGTCTCTACCCTTTCCTCTTCCTCTTGAGCTAGAATCTTGCCTTTTCTTTAGTTTCTCTTCCACCTTCAAAGCCATTTGAAAACAACTATGATTGGAAGTTAGGGTAAAGAGACTAAACTCTTCTTGAATGTTCCACCTTAATCCATTAAGGTATCTTGCCACTTTAATACTTTCTGTCTCCTGGATTCTTGATCTAAGACAAATTTTTTGGAATTCCTTGGTATAGGCTGGCACATCTAGGTCTTTTTTCCTAAGATTTTGTCTCTTCTTATGCAGCTAGATGTCATAATCCTCTCAAAGCTAATACTCCTTCACTTTTGCCATCATTGTCTTCCAATTTTTTATGGGCTTCTTTCCCTCTTTCTTTCTTTCTTCCTTCAAGAACTTCCACCATGTAAGTGCTTTCCCTCTTAGCCTTGACTTGGCTATCTTCACCTTTTGGGCCTCTATAATCCCATCACACTCAAAGTGATTCTCCATTCCTTCAAGCCATTCCATAACCATTTCAACATCCATCTTGCCAGAGAATATTGGGATGCCCTCTAGAGCCTTTCCACTCAATGCCCTGAGTGCTTTAAGGAATGGTTCCTCAGGTAGAAGAGGATCAGGCTCTGTTCTATTTCCTCTTCCATTGGTTTCTTTCCCTTATCTACCCCTTCATGCATTTCTTCTCTCAACTTACTAGCAGTCTCAACCACTTCTGCCATCTTGATCTTCATTTCCTCCATTGCCTCTTCAAGAAGCCTGTTCTTGATTTTTTTCTCTAACAAATATTTGGCCAACTCTGCATTGGTCACCATATTGGACTCACCTATGGACTCATTCCAATCTAACATACACCAATTCAATCACCCAAGCCTTTCAATGGATCTGATACCAATTTGATGGGGAGCTCTTCTCCTAGAGCCTTCTAGCTCTCTCCAAGACCTTCACTTGGCCTTACTTAGGGTCTCTTTCTCTACCCTAACTAGAGGATTCCCTTACCAATCCCCTAACTCCCTAAGAACTTCCCACCAACTTCAAACTCCTCACTATACCATACTCCATAGCTTTCTTGCATCCATAGCTTCACAAGCTTCCTATCACTCCAATGGTGTCAACTTCCTAAAGATGAAGTTTCCAAAACTTCTTAGGTCTATCTCAACTCCTATGGATCCAATTTGATGAATCCCTCAACCATTTTCCAATCGAGCTCAAAATCTAGTCTTTTTGGCCTTGTAGCCTTTTTAGGCCAATTAGCCCTCCTAATCACTAAAAATGTGATTTTCCTCATAGACTCCCTTAAAAACCCTAGAAATGAAGTGCATATTCTTTGTGGGTTTTTCTTACCCTTCAATATTTTCTAGGTCTCTGGTCTCACCTTTGTCCGTATAATGGACTTCTACCAAACCCCTAAAAATAAGGGTTTCAAAGGCATGTAGACTGGTTTGGAAACTTGGTCTCCTTTCTCCAATCAGATGGTCTCCTCTAATCTTCTCCTTCCATAAGAAGGTCTGAACCACATGACTCTACACTCCCCTGCTCTTGATTGGCTCATACCAATCACTCTGCAATCTCCATTGCCATTGTATTGTTTAGATACCCTAACTAGAATGCTCACCACTTGCCTAGGGCCTGAATGTTCTTGAGCTTCCCTTGCACACACACACACTCCAAAGGCCATATCTATATAATATATACAAGGTCCTAGTGGATTCCAAGTGGTCATGGAGTTTGAGCCATGGGAACTCCAAAGAAACCCATTATTTACATAACTGGACCAAAACTGGCCAGTGAACTTGCAAAACACAAATAATTTAACCAAACCTAACTAGAATGTACAATCTACCAAACTAACACCACACAAATATTGGAAACTACATTGCAAACACTATCCAATCATTCATTCAGTCCATTCAATCCAATAAAGTGATGGATGATGGCTCTGTCACAAAATTACACTGCAAATTGGTTCTTTCCAATAACCAGTCCGTACAATCTGAGAACTAACTGTCAGATTAGGGTTGGATTCACCTTATATACTCCTATCCCATCTTTCTGGACCATTTGGTTAGGATTTGGGCACCTTAATGGCCGATTCCTAAAATCTAGGAAATGTTGTCATGACAACTTTAAAAGTTGTCATGACAACTTTGACAACTTTTGTCAAAATTGCAATTTTCTCATTTTGAGTGTCCTAATTGGTTCCAAACTTTACCAATTGACCTAAAATGGTTAGAAAACAACTAAACATTATAAATTTTCCCAATTTGGGACTTTGGTCAACTCTTTCACTTTTGAGTTGACTTCTAGGCCTTAGACTCCTAGAATCAACTAGACTCAAACAACACAACCCTAATCTTTCCAAACCTAAACACACCTCAAAACACACACTAGGGACTTTATATTTCAGTCCTTATTCATGGATGGTTGCCTACAAGCCAAAATTGATTAAGATCTTTCAATAGACCTTAAGGGTGCTCCTGCACCAATAACTCCAGAAGTAGGCATGTGAATTTATCCAGCAAACAAGCTTTATTTTGTAGGGAGAATGAAAAGGAAACAAATATCATTCAAGGTTGTAGGAGACTGAAAAAATTACAGTTTTGCATAAACCTTGAAAGAATCATATATGCCCCATTGTGCTCCAGAAACATATACACTGTCAAAATTCACCAGAAGTTTAAAGTCTATCAAAATTTATCATAAAAGTTTCAATTACTTTATAAATTTAGTATTAAGGTTTGGTATTGTTTAGGATGGATCCTTGAGTATTTATAAAGTATTATTATTTAAAAATAGTCTATACAATGGTCAAGTTCCTTGAAAAAATCTTGACCTCAAAGGTATATAAGATAATATACTCATATAACAGTTCAAAAGTAAAATGGTTAAAATCCTCACTTCAACAAAGGAATCAATTCTTTTAAGCAAGAACAAAATCTTTTTACTATTTTGCACTTCTGTCACTAGTTATTTACTTAATAATATGATATAATCAATGAAGATATACAATTAGTTGCTAGAGCTGTTGCTATCATTTGGAGGCAAGATTACAGGTTTTTGTAGTGTAAGAGAGCCAAAGAAAGGACTTGAATACTTTTTATGTACAACTTTCAGCTTACTCTCTCTTGCATTGTAGTTTGTTCAATGACCTTCTATTATAGAGATAATGAAAACCATGATCTAAACATTCAAACACATAGGCTGTAAATGAATGAAATCCATACAATTAATAAGACCACAACACTTTTGTCATTTGATAAAATTACTTTCGACTCTATTGCATTAACATTATGGCTATCTTGTATTGTGTGACACCGCTGCTAGAACTAAGGATTGAAACCAAATTATCTACTGGCTGGGAAACAATGACACTAGAGGCACCTGCAATGTAACCTGCTACAAAGCTTGCTCCCAACTGTACTTCCTTGGAGCACTGCTCCTTCAATATAGAGATCATATACTTGTAAATATCATCCACTATTTTCTCCAAACAAGAAAATTTAACCATTGTATCAGTAAACCAAAAGCACCAATCTTAATAATTTTGTCAATTAATTGTAACTTTTTGTGATAGATTTTGATACAAATTTTATTTTGAAAGAATCATAAACCGTTTACAATGGATAGAATCATTCAAAGAAAGAAGTTTCCAAACCCTAATACTAAACAAATACCCAGGGATCCATCCTAAACAATACCAAACCTTAATACAACTTTTGTAAAGTAATTGAAACCTCTCTGATAAATTTTGATAGACTTTCAAACTTCTGGTGAATTTTGACAGCGTATATGTTCCAGTGTAAATGGATGCCAACTTACATGGAATTTATCTTCCCCACAGAGGTAAGAAGCCCTTGTAAAATCTATCAACAAATAACAACAATCCATGAGATGAACTTTATAATTGGAATAAAGAGAGAGAGACATATCTTACCCATTGTAACCTTGGGTAGCCCAGATACCTGCAAAAGCTTGTATGAAGCCTAGTTTCATGTCAAGATGATTTTGCACTCAAAGTTTAACAACCTCAAATGGGCAAAGAGATATGTTAGCAATAAACTCCACTGATGCAGATCCTGCCATGCATATCAAGGTTTTATTTTTTGATCCAACTATGTCAGCATAAAATATCTTGAAGAATTCATACAATCCAAATTTAATGGGACCTTGAGAACTGTATACCACCGATTTAGGAAACCATCCTCTGAACAAATCTCACGCCATGCTTATCACAAATTCGTCCAAGTACGCAACTAATGCTCTTAAAACTGGATGGATTAGCCTACAACAAAAACCCTCAGTTGAGATTTTCTACATTATATTACACCCTAATTCTAGGAAATCTTACTTTTGATAGAGTTCAAAGTAAACAAGCCTCAGATTAATCAAGACAATAAATAACCTAGTCTGTCAACTGACTCTACATAGTCAAATCTTGAAATTGCATTATACAAAGATTTGATACAGTCAAATTCATAAATTTCATTAGACAACGATTCAACACAGTCAAATTCAAAAATCCTATTATTAAAAAATTGACATGATTAAATCAAAAAACTCTTATACACAATAATTTAACACAGTCGAATCCAAAAACTTCATGACATAATAGTTCTATTACACAAAAATTCGACAATTTGAGACAATCAAATCCTGGAACTCTATTACACATGTACTCTGTATAAAATTTAAATAACAAAATCCACAGAACTCAAGGTTCTATCAATTTTCTTATTTTGGGCTTAAATTATCCCAATACAATACAACATATCAACTGTTCAAACCTATCATTGGTCAACATTTACTATATACCTGCATGTTACATTTGACAAGATCAAATGGAGTGAGACCAGCATGTGTGATTCCACAGCTGAGAACGCCTCTACATACACAGGTTAAATATAATTCAAATTAATTCATTTTGGTGGTATCGATGAAACTAACTTACCGGGGGTTATAGAGCCATTGAATTTAAGAGAGTGAACAACTAGTAAGGCTATATATATGGAGTGATGCATGGAAGGCATCTTACTATTACAAACTCAAAAACAAGGCCATGTCTGCAATCTTTCGTTAAATACAATCTACTATGAGAGTATATTCTTGATGAACATTTTTGATTTCTTGATCACCATACCAAGATGCAGGCATATTCTGAGCATCAGGTGCTTATCATTGGTATCCAAAAAGTGAACAATTATATCAAGTGAGGATTATAAAAAGAGATTAATTTCCCAAACCCTAATCACCTCTGGAAATCCTTACAAAAAATCTGATGCAGATGAATTTAACTCCAGGCTTCGTAAATAAGTGCTTCAAAGGAAAATAAGTAAAAGACTAACCCTAAGTGGGGGTTTTCACATCAAATCTCATCGTGGAAGAAAAAAATCAAATGGAGCTTTCAAAAACTGAAAAGCTCATAGTAGTTCAAAACCCTCAGATATTATTTGTTCCTCCTGTCGCAAAAAATACTGAGAGCACAAAATAACTTGGGTCAAATAAATTTAAGTTTCACAGACCTAGCTATTTCTCTATCGCTCTCGTGTGTATAGCTTTGGGATCAGCTATGGTCTATTTTTGGTGTTGTATGCCAGATTTAAAGCGAGCAGAGATGGTGTGTTTGAGGGCGGAGGCCGAGATGAACAGTACAATGCACCCAACGCTCCATCCGAGTGAGTCCTAGGCAATCCTCTTCCTCCTCTGCAAACGATTTAAAAATGCTTGGAAAAAATTATTTGAAAGGTGTTTTGAGATCCCAACTTTGATTAAAAGGAAAACAAAGCTACAAACCCCTTTGATGGACTTTTCTCAATAGTTGAAAATATCTGGAAGCTTCAAACATTGAAGCTCGCCTACAAAACTGAAACAATCTCTGCAACAATAACATTTATGAAACCAAAACTAATGTCCACTCCCCACGATGGCATTAAAAATAAAGATGAATTTATTCCTCACTCCCCACGTTGGCGTTAAAAGAGGAAGAGGGGTAGTTTTCTAAAGTCTGACGGGAACTTGTTGACTGTTGGAAAAGTCGACCGATACATTTTTTTTCCGTATCAAACACTTTTCTGGTGGGAAAAGCCTACAATAAAAAATCCTATCGGCTTAAATATGAAGAATTAATAGGGATGCGTATCTTAATTAAAACTTTTCTCTGTGCAATCTCGGAATGAGAATACAAAGTTTGAATATTTGTGTTTGACTTGGACGAATATAGAAAGAATGCCATGAATCTCAAAATCGAATGGCCAAGAACATTTCCATATAAATTTCCTTCAGAAACGAGGGCAACTTATAACAATCATATATGAATCTCATCCAAATTGCACCCAAGTTCACACATGCCATATTTCAATGAAACTATCATTACTAAACCAAGAAATCTCATTGCTAAAACAAGAAACCAAATCTCAAGAAGTAGTAAAAAGTTAACTATTGCACCAAATTTTAATATTTTAGAGTTCTTGGGGTTCTTGTCAAAACAAGACAAAACTCTTAAGTGGACCATTTAAAAGCTTTCATAAAACCTCACAATTAAGTTAATTCATGATTATTAGTTATTTTTGTATGTAAATGTAAGATACAACTCAGTTTAATCATTCTTATAAATATTCGTGAACATTTGATACATACTCTCATATAGATTTTTTTTAGGAACTTTGCGAAAAAATTGTTCTTATTTTTATAGCCTTTATGGGTACAACGTTATATGAAAGAAATGCTATGATTACATAAGAATTGGATATAGCTCCACTAGACTTTAGTGTTCCCATGAGTATGGTAAATTCATGCTATTCTTACTTCTTAGAATAAATATGCGTGAAATGGGATTGAATTAAAATTGATTCTTGAAACTTAAGAATTGGTTGTTGCTCCTATTAAAATGCGCTAGTGTTAAATTAATCTCAATTGATTAAATGTGTTAGATTAGAATATTAAATCTTTGTATTATATCTTGAAGTATCATTTGCATGACAAAATTTTAAAATGTTGTATATTTTGATGAGTTCCCTATAAAGGATAAAAGGTGGTGTGATAGATCTACTAGAGTTTAGAACCAGCGATTCGATGTCACATACTAATCACCCTTAACATTTGTTTAGTTTTGTATGCTATATTATTGAAATGGAAATATGGATTTGAAAGTATTGAAAATAATAAAGGATTTAGGTACATACCTCACATTAGGGAAGATCTGGAAATACCCATTTTATGATGTCTGTGTCGAGTTTCTGAAAAACTTGCAACCGGATCTGGAACATAAACACAAAGATGAAGAAAACCCATAAATCTTTTCCAGATTTGGCTTAGGTCAATTTTGACCCAAAACAGAAGGTTTCCTTTGACCCAAAATAGAAGGTCACCTTTGAACCAAAGCAGAATGTCACCTTTGACCTGCACAGTCTGACAGAAACTCTGTTTTCAGATCTTGAAATTTTTCCGAAAAGGGTATCTGAATCCGACCTACAACTCCCAAAACAACGACTGTAGATATCTTAAAAAGGGTGTTTTGGGGTGGTTATATAGGGTTTTGCCTTAGTCAAACCCCCATTTTAGTGGTTTTCACCTCCACGAATAGCTCAATGTAATAGAATGTATGTGTGTGTCGCTCGTAGAAAGAGCTTTGAATGTGCAATGCCAAGATCTAATCTTCTAGATTGAAACCCTAGCATGAATTGAAATGAGAAAGAAATGCATAGATTTTAATATGATAAAGAAATCTTACCACGCCCCCAAGGTTAAAATACTCCTATCAAACTCACAATCCGTAATTTCTATCCCATGGTTGTATCCTTTGAATGCTTGAATGTTGAAAGAAGTATATCAATGAAGAAGGAAGGATTTGAAGAAATCTTTCTTGCTCCAATGAAGATCTACATGAATGGTTTTGTCCATAAAAGTGCTTTCTTGTATCAAGGCATCATCATATCTTGTCCTCCTATATCATCCTCTTGCATTCTTGCATCATCATCATGTCACAAAATCACATGTATTCGTCTCATGTAATCTCCTCATCTCATGAATAATGAAGGCAAAAGAGAGTGTTTATATAGAGATCTCAAGGTAAACCTCCTAGGGAAATGCAAGGGACCCAAATTCAAATTTCACCTGGCATTATTGTCCAATTACAATCACCAACCAAGGAGGGGATGCATTAATTCAAATTTCGGAGAAAACATTTCCACATTCAGATTTGCGGACCTATTTTTAAGTTTAGGACCCCAATATGATCTGGATCTGAAAGCGGCCCGACCAACACCCGACAGAGGTCAAGGTCGACCTCAACCCTAACCTAGGTTAGGGTCAACCTCAACCTTGACCTAGGTCAGGTTTCACCTCGACCTGACCTAAGGTTTCAGGCATGTCACCTTAAAAAGTTTGTGAGATTCCCAGGTCAGTCGAGGACCTAGGAAGGTAAGAAAACATATCAGAATGCTGGGAAGAGGCACAAAGGCCATAGAAGAGGTATGATGAAGATTAGGAGGGACAGTACATAGGTCCTACCTAAAAAAATAGATTCATAGAGAGGAAAATTAAGGAGAATCCATAGGATCCTAACCCTAATTTCACCTAGAAATTTAGAATCAAGTGCAGATGTATCCTAAATACAAATATAACATGCAAGTGCACTAAACAAGGGTGCTAAACCTACCAAAATAGAAGTGCTTCCATTTTAAGATGATACATTTAGCCCCCACTTTAGCTTAGATATGACACTATGTGAATATGCAAGCTAAAGTAAGAAAACATCATGAAATAAAAAGGATATAGCCAAGTCCTCAACGTAGAGATCCTACAAGAAACTGTTAGTTCTCGCAACCTGCAGCACACAAGGTTAATGAAAATCCATAGAGAACTTAAGTCTTACTAGGATTAATTTGAGAAGTGCATAGTGTATGCACCCTAAAATGGTCGCCTAGACTTTGGGCCCCATTTCTCAATTTATCAAATCCCTGAATCAATATTTTCAAAATATCAATAATATCAATTATATCAATTTCCTTGATCAAATCACAATCAATTCAATATTTCCTAAGGTTTGAGCCTTATTTAATTTAAAAGAGAAAAAATAAAAATAAAAATATTATTTAATTAAGAGAACATGCT
>MU225101.1:4044750-4060415 GCA_018584345.1 Thuja plicata | reverse complement strand
CTATTGGAGGATATTTGTGCACAAGGATCAAGCTTCCATTTTTCTCCACCCTTGATTAAGACTTTTACCTCTTAATCTCAATGGTCCATTTCATCTCATTTCTTATAAAATGAGAGCTCTCTCCTTCATTTTCATAACTTAGGTTTTTCATGCTAATGTTATGCTACAAGTTTTCTAGGTCACTTTGGAGCTTTTTGAAGATTTGGAGCATTCTTGGCTTTTTCATCTACATGTTATCATAGTTTCATTTATTGCATTATCATGGCATTCTTAGCTTAGATTTCCTTTATGCTTTAGATTAATTCATCTAGCTTAACTAGGAGGCTTTTGTAATACTTGTTCTTTCATTTTCACAGCTTAGCTTGCATATTCATCTTAATCTAGCTTGCATTGCATTTCATTCTTGATTCTTGAGGATATTGGCATTCTTGCCCTTGTCTTCATTGAATCTCTCATTGCATGGTTTACTAGCAAGGTTATAGGNTTAATAGCTCTAGCTGAGAGCATTCTAAAAACCCTTGCACTCCATGCCTAGGGAGCTATGGATCGATTTTTGAGACCTCATTCTTGAGTGTTCTTGAATGTAAGGATTCATAGAAGTGTGACACAATTATAGCACACACATAGAGCCCCTTATGCCCCCTATTTTGGCTTACTAATTTTGAAAGGTGAAACAGGGTGATAAGGTTAGACCTATACACTGGATATGCAGTTTACTAAAAAGTCCTTTCCTAAACTAGTTAGAAGGATTCCTAACCTTCCTAAACTGATTCAAGGATTTAGGTATCTGAATCAAAATTCCAACGCCACTAAAGTCACTAAAAATGGAGCTACCGAACTCAGGTTATGATGAAAAGAGTAAATGTCTATCTAAATGCATATGAAGGAAAATTTGAATTTGACCTAAGTAAGTTAAAAAAAACCCTAATAAAACCCTATTTTCTAGCTATAAATAAGAGAAGAAAGCACTAACCTCCTCATTCTTACCATTTGTAGAGTTTGGGAGAAGAAACAGAATGTCGAAGAGAGGAGAACTTTGAGAAACCCACATGGAGATCCTGAGAGAGTGCCTGGCTAGCGGACAACCACTTCCTGAGGTAAGTTCATCGTTTTGATATATCGATTCATAAAATTCATGTTTTCATAGGTAAGGTCAACCTTGACCCAAAAAGGTTGACCCTGACCAAGTTATGTCGACCTTGATCCTTTAAGGTCGGCATCAACTGGGAAGATCTCACCCTTTCTGGGGATAAGGTTGACCTTGACCCAAAAAGGTCAACCTTGACCCAAAAAGGTTAACCTTGACCTGGTCAAGTGGGTGTTATAGTTGATAGAGTACTGATATGATGTTGTTTGTGTTGACAGGATCCTGTCCATCTCTGAGAGCACCCCTTCGGAGGGCTATTGCTGACTATCAGAGAGAACATGTCTGAGCTACATCAGGATGAGATACATGTATTGAGAGATGTGGGACTGTATTGGGTAGCAGTCCTACCACAGATTAGGCTCCATCGAGCCATGATATCAGCTATGATAGAGAGGTGCGATGAGGATACTTGTTCCTTCCATCTTCCTTCAGGAGAGATCATGATCACATTGGAGGATGTGTATAGGATCCTGCGACTTCCAGTCTGAGGTGAGCCTATTAGAAAGAGAGTGCAGTGGGCTCCTGATGAGATCCTCTTAGATGGGGAGTATTGTTTAGGATGAGTACCATAGATGAGGACATGGGAAGATCTAACCAGTCTATCATCCATACTAGTAGGCATGACACCATTGGTATGGAGAGTGATGCTATGTATACTCTCTTTGGTTGTAGTACCCAACACAAAGGGTACAATATTTTTCAGCACCATTCACTCATCTCGTACGCAGGATGGAGAGTGACAGGACTATCTTCTCATGGGGCCGCAACATGTTAGCCCATCTCTACCCCATATCTACCATGAGTTATGTTAGTTAGTGAGATACCAGCGAGAGAGTCTCACAGTATGCACCTTGCTACATGTTTGGATGTTTGAGCACTATGCATGTACATGACCACAGGGTTTTCCCATGATGGTAGATGTGAGCACACCGAGAACCTTTGCCTACCCATTGGAAGATATCTGGCATTACGTGGATATCCTCTTTTGAAGGGTACATCTTGAACATGTGCCAGGTATCAATGTGATATGGACTAGACTGTACTGTCAGATGAAAAAATGGCCAGATACTTGACACCAGCTGAGACACTCATAGCAGCGCAAGCTGCTAGAGGGTCCTACCAGTTATGTAGTGATGCCATATTACTATGACAGAGTGATGATATAGTTTGGTTTGATACAGGGGTCCCCAGAGTAGTACCTCATTATTTACACCCTACCAAATACTATCAGAGACCCAACGCTATACGCCGACCTACAATAGCAATTATTGTAGATAGTGAGACAAATGAGACCGAGGATACAGAGGCAGCTCCCGATGTATCCTATTCAGGTGTTAGCAGAGAGTATATTAGATACTGGAGTCTATAGGGAACCCACCCCATCTTCCCTGATGACTATCCCATAGGTGATCCAGGTCTCTCAGAGAGGACATATCGAGGTAGTGGCATACTAGTGGAGGAGGAGGAGGATCAGAGAGGCGAGGAGGAGCCCATATTCGAGGGAGATCCTATGGAGGAGGAGAGAGTGGAGGAGAGAGAAGAGGAGAGAGAAGATTGGATGCCCCCAACTGATAGTCATGGTGCAAGAATGTTGTCTATGTTGTACCTTTGAGATCATGATGGCCTCCCCACGCTCATACATAGACACCACCACTGAGACCCAGACAGAGCAAGCGTGAAGAGAGTAGTTATTCCATGTCCCCACCATCTAGATCCTTTGGTGATGCTTAGGAGGGAGATCCAGGTATGAAACATGTATTATATTTGAATATTTAACTGAATGTTTAAAAAAAAAAAAGTACTAAAAGATAAATATGTTTGAATTTTGCAGCTAGCATAGCGGAGTGGAGGAAATTTATATCCAGGGTCTTGAAGGATACGTGTATATCCTACAACTACCAGCTAGTGAGTGAGAGTCCCTCATTGGACAGAAAGATCCCAGAAGACATGTGGATGTCCTTGCATGTGTCCAGTGAGAGCTAAGGTTATGCAAAGAGAGAGAAGAGAAATTGATGTCTGACCTACAAAGAGCCCAGAAGTGTAACTATGAGATGAGCATGTTGAGGAGCCGCACACAGACTACTATACCAAGATCCACAGTTCACATCATAGATTAGAGAGAGTTGGGAGCCATCGACCCTTAGAGTGTAGAGACATAGATTGATAGATAGGGCACATGTGCCATATATGTATCAAACTCATAAAAGTTATATATATATATATATATGTATATGAATTTTTTTTTGCCTAGTTAGTTATGTAATTGATTACTATATTTTCACCAATACATAAAACTTAATAGAAAGAAAGAACAAAGATGTGTATGAATGTAATCAAATGTAATTTGCTAAAATCACATAACCTATAAAATAGACATAACTATTCTATAAGGAATACATAAATACACAAAGAAAGAATGATGTATTACAGATAATAACATTTGAGATGCATAATATTAATAGGTTCCTTAAAAGGCACACCATCCATATCAACAATCTTATAAGAACCCAAAGCAAAGTCCTCAATTACCACAAACGGTCCAAGCCAATTAGGGCTAAACTTCTCTTTTTCACCAGGTAAAGAATTCACATTCCTTTGATTCTCATACAAGACTAAATCGCCTACTGAAAATAACTGTTCAATCAACTTATGATTATATTATTTCTGAAGGGATTTATGATAAGCCTTTATATGTTCCAAAGTATTTATCCGTTGTTCATCCAACATTTCTAATTCTTGTAATTGTTGTTCCCAAAAAGCATCCTTGTCGATTATCCCATGAAATGAAACACATAAAGAAGGTATTTCTAATTATAATGGCATAATAGCATTAGTACCATATACAAGATTATAAGGAGAAGTACCCATGGCGGTATGAACACTAGTCCTGTAAGCCCATAAAGCATTGGTAAGTTGGGTATGCCAATCTTTCGCATGCTTATTAACTATTTTCCTTAAGATTTATTCAATAAATTTATTTGATGCTTCACCTTGACCATTAGATTGAGGATAATAGGGAGTAGAAAATCTATGCTAAATGCAATATTTCTCCAAGAATTTCATGACTTCTTTATTCTTGAAAGAAGTGCCATTATTTGAAACTATCGTTGAAGGAATACCAAATTGTGCTATAATATGATTAAGGATGAAATCACAAATAACATCCGCAGTAGTAGAACGGAGAGGAATAGCTTCCACCCACTTCGTAAAGTAATTTGTAGCCGTCAGGATGTATGTATATCCTTGAGAAGAAGCCGGTGAGATTTTTCCAATAAGATCAAAACCCCAAATACTAAAAGGCCATGGAGTAACTTGATTACGAAGCTCACAAGCAAGAGCATGAATCAAATTACTATGTTGCTGACACTGAGGACACTTCTTAACAAACATGAAAGATTCTTGTTCCATTGTTTTCCAATAATATCCCATTCTAAGAAGTTTATTGACTAAATACTTCCCACCAAAGTGTCCCCCACAAGAACCAGAATGAGCTTCCGCTAAAGCTATCAAAATTTTGGTTCTACCGAGACATCTTAATAGAAAACCATCATAAGAGCGTTTGTAAAGCGTATCTCCCATAATGATATAACATGCTGCAAGCTTCCTAATACGATTACGCATGTTCCTTGTTGCTGATTCAAGAAAGGTACTAGGGTAGTCCCACAATAGTGTGTCCCACTTTTTTGAACATCCTGATTTTTGCTGAAATTATACATTTTTAAGAAAATATGATGATTTAAGCCTTGAGAGGTCCCATTTGAAGGAGTAAATTGAAAATAGTTAGATAAAAACCTATTAGATAAAACTCTTTTTGGTATGATCTCTCTACTCCTCAGTTACACATATAATTGAGTCTCCTTTGCACCTGTCAAAATGCTGACAAAAAATCACTTTGACATTAACTTTTTGGGGGATCAAATGAATTCATTTGAAAAACCCAAATAAAGGATGATAGTACTCAAAGAAAGCTTTCCAATGATTATGGTTTATATATATATTGAGTTTATTATGACTTTGGTTTTTAAGTTTTACTAAACATAGGTTGTCTAACCATTTAGCAACTTCTATGTTCGATGCTTCTGGAAAATAGTAAATTAGGAAAAAAAATTATGAAAAATATCTAGGAAATAGGAATTTATGTTACCTTTCTATCAAAAAAAGAAAAAATTAATTTTGATATATACATATCAAGTTAGAGAGATCAAAATGAACATATGTCCAAATTACAATTAATGTCACTTCATAACTCAATAAACTATAAATTATTCAACCAAATTGAACAAAACCAATTTGATTCCCTATCTATATTGGTATTAAAAAACTAACTTAAAAATAATTATGTTCTTATCATTTTCAGAAAAAATGTTATGCTGATCAAAGTGAGTGTCACTCCTAAAAAATGTTGATTTTTTAGACAAATCACTTTTTGAAGGAGAAGGAAAATGCGTACAGATAAATTCCAATTTTTTTAAAATATATATATTTAGAAACTAGAATTTTTTTCTAAAAGTCACTAGTTTACATCACCTTCAAATTCTTAATGGTTTTGCACCAAGAGGTATCTGAAAGTGAAGTTTTTTCTTAGAATGTTCATTCCAGTGTCAAAGTTGGCTAAAAAGTGGGACACAGTATTGTGGGATCACCCACCATCTTTCAAAAAATGAAAGATATGCGATTACCATTCATCCAAATGCAAGTTGAAACAATCAGCAGTAACCTTATTAGAAATTGTAGGGTGTTTAAGGGTATGTATAGTAAATTGAAAGTCTTCGGCATTATTCTCGAGACAAACCAAAGAAGTTGCGCTTGTCATGGCATCCACATGTCGATTATCTTTCCTAGGTAAAGTTTGAATCGTATAGGAAGAGAATTGTGAAAGAATATCGAGAGCCATATCTCTATATTGCGTCATTTTATCATTCTCAGTCTGATAACCTCCTTTTATTTGTTCCACAATCATTTGCGAATCCCCACAGATTTCCAAGTTTTTAATATGAAGGGATGCAGCTTCTCGTAAGCCAGCTATAAGAGATTTGTACTCCACAATATTGTTAGTAAAAGGAAAGGTCAATTTATATGACATAGGGATCAGTTTATTTGTAGGAGGGACCAAGATAATGCTAATAGCAGAACCTATCTTACATCTAGAACCGTCAAAATATAATTTCCAAACATCATCTTGCTTAATAGCTAGAATGTTCTCATCAGGGAATTATATTGAAGTAAAGCATGTATCAGAATGAGGACAAGGAGATTTAGCTAAATAATCAGTTAAATCTTGTCCTTTAATTGACTTTTGAGAAATGAAATTAAGATTGAATTTCGTAAGTAACATCATCCACTTTGCCAGACAGCCTGAGAGATCAGTCTTTGAGAAAATGTGTTTCAAAGGATCAAATTTAACAATCACATTGACCTCAACATTCAACAGGTGATGCCCGAGTTTTTGACAAGCATAAACTAAAGCCAAGCATTGTCTTTCCAAGTCTATATATCTCATTTCATAATCAAGTATAGTCTGACTAATGTAGTACACCGGTCTTTCCTTACCTTCATTATCATGCTGAGCCAACAACACACTCACATCATTTGGAGTAGCTAAAGTACATAGATAAAAGGGTTTATTAAATTGAGCAATTTGCAAAATAGGAGGATTGGTGAGATACTCCTTAAATTTCAGAAAGGATTGTTTATATTCCTCATTCTAAGAAAAAATGGTATCTTTTCTAAGCAAGGAAGTGAAAGGAACAGTTCTATCGGCTAAGTTAGAAACAAAGCGACGAATGGATTGAATTTTCCCTTGTAAACTGTGTAATTAAGAAATATTCTTAGGAGGAGGAATATTAACAATAGCATCAATCTTTTTAGTATCAACCTCTATGCCTCTCTTAGAGATTATAAACCCTAATAATTTACCAGAATCAACTACAAAGGCACATTTCTTAGGATTCAATCTCATATTATAACTCCTAATCCTTTCAAATATTTGCTGTAAAATAAAAACATGATCCTCTCTTTGTATAGATTTTTCCAAGATATCATCAACATAATCCTTCAGAATCTTATGAACATAATCATGGAAAATCAAAGTCATAGCACACTGATAAGTTGCTCCTGCATTTCTTAAACCAAAAGGCATCATGACCCAACAAAATGTTCCCCACGGTGTTATAAATGCGGTCTTAAGTTGGTCTTCAATAGGAATAAAGATTTGATTATAACCCAAAAACCATCTATAAAAGATAATAAAGCATGACCCACTGTTGTATCCACAATCATATCAATATTAGGTAACGGGAAATCATCTTTTAAGGATGCCTTATTTAAATCTTGAAAGTCAGTACACATCCTTATTTTATTTTCTCCTTTGGAAATGACCACAATATTGGAAATCCATTCAGAGTAATCAATAGAGAAGATGAACCCAACACCCAATAATTTTTCAATTTCGGCTTTAACTAATAAGGCAATTCCTGGATTCATCTTTCAGATTTTCTATTTTACAGGTTTAGCATTATGTTTGAGAATAATATTGTGAGTAAAAATCTTAGGATCTATACCCACCATATCCAAATATGTCCAAGCAAATATATCCTTATATTCAAGAAAGAGGGAAACCAACTGATCATGTTCATCTTGATTCAAACATTTCCCAATTTTGATAGTCTTGTCAGAGTCATTCACATCCACTTGAACCTCAATATTCTCAGTTATTAACAAATTACTTTGCATGGGAGAATCCATTAGCAAAGGAGAAATATCTTGTTCATCATGTTCTTGAAAATAGGCTTCATTATTCAGATAATAGGGCTTTCTTATTTTATGATGAAACATAGGTAGATCCTCATAAGATCCTAAAAAATATGCTAGGGCTTCATCCTCAAGAAAAATATCCAAACTAGGTTTTTGATCCATGTCGAGGAGAAGTGGATTAACCAACTTCAAATTTCCACCACATATATGATTAACATTGAGAGGAAATGTAGATGGTTGCTTGTAAGGATTGAAACCTAAACCATATGTATAATCATAAACTTCATTGTCCAAGGGCACTTGTATGCCTTGTTCATATTTACCACATCCTTTCTGTTGAATCCTAATTTCTTGAGTAGATGATAACCAGAACCATATCTATCGGCCATATCAGATTGAGTCAAGGGAGCAACATATGTCATAATGTTATAGCAATCTGGTTTTATTGTCTCAATCATTTCTTCAAGTGAAGCAGCAACAAAGTTACTTTTTAATTCCTCAGAAAGTGGGGAAGGAGTAAAAACTTGTTTTTCAAACCCACTTTGTTGTTTCATAAATTCTACATTAGAAACTTTATATTCTCCAATAAAAGAAGTATTAAATTACAATGTTCCCTAGTCATCCCCGGTCAAAGAAGAAGATGGAGTTTCAGTTTGTTTAACCTCAGGTGGTTTCTCAGGTTCCTTACTTGGTTGTATAGGTTCAGAAACCTTGGCATATTCCGCATTTAAGAAAGGATTCGACGCATCATCCGCATGTAGTGTATACATCAAATTGTTATAAATGAACCTAACCTTATGATGAAGAGTTGAAGGAACCGAATGCATAGTATGTAACCAAGGTCTTCCTAAAAGAAGGTTATAATTGAGAGGTCCAAGCATAACATGAATAGGTGTATTGAGAAGAACTGGACCGACCTTAATAGGTAGTGTAATAATGCCCAAATTTTTCTTTGCGATATTATCAAATCCACGAATAGGGACATTATCCGGTTGAATAGTTGTGAGATCATGCTTAATTTCCTTAAGCATATCCATGCTGCAAACATTAAGCCCAGATCCATAATCGATTAATTTTCTATGAATGATACTCTGATTAATAGAAACAACAACCATAAGAGCATCATATTGATTCTGCACCTCAACAAAAGGTAAATCATCATCGGTAAACACAATAGGAGGTACAGAAGGCATAGTATGCATGCACTCCAAAAATGAATTGATATTCTCTTGGTTAGGAGGCAGAGCAAGAAGAGTAGATAAAGATTTTTGCAAAGCCTCATGATATGTTGGAGAAGTTTGAAGCAATTCCCATAAAGATATCTTAGCAGGAGTAGCGCATAATTGTTAAACTAAGTCATACTCCTTAAATGAAGAAGGTAACCTAGGTGCTTGAGGAAGCACGGGTTGAGAAGGAGGTAAAGAAGCTGGACAAGTAGGTTGAGGATTATTCCGTGTGTGATAAGCATGTGAAACAAAATCTGTGTTATCAAAGAAATCCAAAGGATCTCTAGGTTTACCCTTAATAGTTATTCGAGAACATTCTTTTGCCATCATCAAAGGTTTAGGATATAACATTCTAGGTGTATCAATGTTGCAAATAGTAGAACATGAAGGTAACCATGCACACACCCTATGGTAAAGGTCAATTGAAGAGGTTGTGGAGGAGGATGAAACAAGAATAGGATCAATGGAGATCTCATTCGAACCATTTTTATTCTCACTTCCATGTACCTCATTAAGGGATCTATTCTTTTGTGCAATAAAAGCCTCATCAAAGTATTCAAAACAAAAGTCATACATGTTGAACACAAAGTAAAATTACAAGCATGTAAATGTAAATGTTTTTGTATTTTTAAAGAAATTTTGTAATATTTTTGAAATTTTGATATATAAACGCAAGAGAATAAAATAAATCTACTTCTATATGCATGCAAAATCTAACATAAAATGTAAATCTAATACAAAAAATGTAGATGTTTTTTTTTTTTTCAAAGAAATTTTGTAGATTTTTTGAAATTTTTAAATATAAACGCAAGAGCATAAAAGAAATCTACTTCTGTATGCATGTAAGATCTAACATAAAATGTAAATCTAACACCAAAAAGAAAGAGTTGTCTATTGTGGGTTCACCAAAATGTAAAGGATAAAAAGGTGGTGTGATAGATCTACTAGGGTTTAGAACCAGAGATTTGATGTCACATACTAATCACCCTTTACATTTGTTTAGCTTTGTATACTATATTATTGAAATAGAAATATGGATTTGAAAGTATTTCAAAGAATAAAGGATTTAGGCACATACCTCACATTAGGGAAGATATGGAAATACCTTTTTTCTTATGTCTGTGTCGAGTTTTCAAAAAATCTGCAACCAGATCTTTAACAGAAACGTAGAGACAGAGAAAACCCAGAAATCTTTTCTAGATCTGGCTCAGGTCGATTTTGACCCAAAATAGAAGGTTGCCTTTGACCCAAAATAGAAGGTCACCTTTGACCAGAATGTCACCTTTGACCTGCATAGTCCTACAAAAAATCTTTTTCCAAATCCCGGAAGTTTGCTGAAAAGGGTATCTGAATCTGACTTGCAACTCCCGAAACAATGACTGTAGATATCTCAAAAAGGGTGTTTTGGGGTGGCTATATAGGGTTTTTCCTTAGTCAAACCCCCATTTTGGTGGTTTCCACCTCCAAAAATAGCTGTATGTAATAGAATGTATGTGTGTGTCGCTTGTAGAAAGAGCTTTGAATGTGCAATGCCAAGATCTAATCTTCTAGATTGAAACCCTAACATGAATTGTAATGAGAAAGAAATGCATAGATTTGAATATGATAAAGAAATCTTACCAAGCCCCCAATGATAAAGTACTCCTATCAAACTCACAATCTGTAATTTCTATCACATGGTTGTATCCTTTGAATGCTTGAATGTTGAAAGAAGTAGATCAATGAAGAAGGAAGGATTTGAAGAACTCTTTCTTGCTCCAATGAAGATCTACAATGGTTTTGTCCACAAAAGTGCTTTCTTGTATCAAGGAATAATAATATCTTGTCCTCCTATATCATCCTCTTTCATTCTTTCATCATCATCATGTCACAAGATCACATGTATTCGTCTCATGTAATCTCCTCATCTCATGAATAATGAAGGCAAAAGAGAGTGTTTAAATAAAGATCTCAAGGTAAACCTCCTAGGACAATGCAAGGGACCCAAATTCAAATTTCACCTTTAATTATGGTCCAATTACAATCACCAACCAGGGAGGGGATGCATTAATTTGAATTTTGGAGAAAACACTTCCACATTCAGATCTGGGGACCTATTTTTAAGTTTAGGACCCCGATATGATCCAGATCTGAAAGAGGGGACCAACACCTGACAGAGGTCAAGGTCAACCTCGACCCTGACCTAGGGAAAGGTTGACCTCAACCCTAACCTTATGTTTTAGGCAGGCCACCTTAAAAATTCTGTGAGATTCCCTGGTCAGCCGGGGACCTAGGAAGGTGAGAAAACATATCAGAATGCTAGGAAGAGGCACACAGGCCATAAAAGAGGTATGATGAAGATTAGGAGGTCCAGTACATAGGTCCTACCTAAACAAATAGAGCCATAGAGAGGGAAATTAAGGAGAATCCACAAGATCCTAACCCTAATTTCACCTAGAAATGGAGAATCAAGTGCAAATGCATCCTAAATGCAAATCTAACATGCAAGTGCATTAAACGAGGGTGCTAAACCTACCAAAATGGAAGTGCTTCCATTTTAAGACGATATATTCCGTAACTAATATTATGTGTGAACTATTTTCCAAACCCAACCTTTTTTTTAATAACATGAAATTGCAATAATGGTTACATTAATATGACTATGAGTGCACCATAAGACACAATTATATGCCTAGAATCTTCCAAATTTGTATGTTATTTTAAAAAAAATAGGTTAACTTTCATATAAGACATATGTATTACATGATATGAATTAATTTGATGCTTTTTTATGCTTGTTAGCCCCAGTTTTAAACTTGACAAATTTTAAAAAAAATTGCGTAAAAATCATTGCGTGAGTGATCTATAGTCGAAATTGCAAGAATATTTGTGATCCCAATCAAAACCTACGAGCTATGATGTTCACACATGCATATGAGATTAGGGAGAATTTTATGGCATATGAATTTTTTTAATGAGAACCCCTCAGAAAAATGTAGCCTTGACAGTCTCAACCCATAACAAACACAATTGACTACTTTATCGACAAGATGTCAAAAGCATAAGAAACAAGAGCTGCATGCAGCAAGAGTCCTCCCATTTGCCAAAATTTGGAAAAATTAACTTCTATAGTAGGAGGGGGTGTGCTTCTCAGTTAATTAATTCAAGTGATATACTGGACATTAACCTATGGAAATGAAACATTGAAAACTTATCAATTGGTATGATTTCTATTTTCAGAAAGTGCTTGTACATAGACCTGTGAAAAGGCTTGATTAGATTTGGAAAATGTATGAGAGTTAGATATTTGAACATAAAAATAAATTCAAGTATGAAGACATGAATAGAAATAGAAACTGGAAATAAAAACACAGGTAAACATGACTACTATTAGAGTTTTCACCTTGTAGGGACCATGAAAACATTGATAGCCACCAACAGTGAGAATTTCAAATTCAGAATAAGAGTAAAATGGAAGCCTTGAAGGCTAATAAATTGAATAGAAAAAGCTCCTTAAGTATGGAGAGAGTGATACAAATAGAAATAAATATGGACACAAAACACACCTCCTTCCATTAGCAAACATTTAAGGCTGAAATAGTACGTGCAAAGCTTGAGTCCTATGATCTTCAGAATGGTTTATGAGCCAATTTTTTGAAGGCTTTCAACAATAAGTGGAGAGCTTTAGTATAATCAATAATGACCTTTGGAAAGGGCTTTGACAATTGGTATTTGGGGGTACATCTCCTCCCTATAGCAGGCCCCCTAGGTCTTACAACCACACACAAAACTGATTGGTGAGGCAATAAAAGTTATCTATGGACAAATCAGGACATTTGCAGGTATTGTTGGTGTGCATAAGCATTATTCTATAAACATATGTTCAGCTGACTGTCATTCCCCTTTATTCATCTAGAGCTATCATCATTAAAATTTATAATTTTATAAAAGCTACGCGTTCAAGCCTTTTATTGCTCTTTAAGATTCAATTCCTCGAGCTATTTTTATTTTCCTATTATTCAAGTTGTAATAGCATTTCCTTATGCTTGCTACCAAGAATTTAATTTCTCTTTTAGCTTCTTTTCTTTGAGTTATTTTGTTTTTCTCTAACTCAGGTTGCAACAACACTCCCTTATGTTTCTTACTTTTCAATAAATGACTAATGTAAAAATAACCTTCACTACTAGTGGACATTGATGAATATTTCAAATCCTTTCATTTCTGAATTGATATCCTCAAATATTAATGCTTTTTGGACCATGAATTTTAATTGAAACTGAACATAACATGAATTCCAAAGAAAACAAAAATGAATTAGACGATCATTTTAGAAATGAAGACCTGAAAGAAAATAAGTGAATGCAACTATCTTTTTCATGCAAGATATCAAAGTCATTAGGGATATCACTGGCTTTTCAAGGTGAATTTTATTTTAAGAATGCAGGAGAAAAGGTTGAGGAAACACTCACTTGGGATTTTAAACCCCAAATTTGAATTGATAGATACTTATGCTTCCTTTCTAGTATCTATACAGTCATTATCACAACACTATAATTTGTAAGCATGAAATGTTAAACTAATTGTAGATAAGGTAGAATGCAACCTTAAAAGGAAAACAACATGCAAGCATTTCGTTCATAATAAAGAGATTGTCATGATAGATCTTAAGGGAATGAGATCTGACATTGAAGAATCCCTCATTTTACTAAAGATCATTAGAAAACTGTAAGAGACATCAAATTTCCTTTCCACAGTTCATAATAGTTCTAGTGATGCTTCTGGATATAACGATGCCATCTTTTTTAGCATTAACATTTTGCATTTTGGATCATACTCACAATTTTTCTCAAACGTTGATGTTGAAAGAACACTACATAGATATATTGTGAAGCATTCATCAATACCAAAACACTATCATTTCTTCCTCTACAAGTTGTATTGGTGATGCTCTACATGAAACATCTCTCTTGAAGCACATGAGGGCAAAAGAAGCTATAAGTTATATATTAATTATGACAACTAATAATTCCAACATTATTATTACAGATTACTTGAGAGATCTAGAAGTGAGAGGTGAGAACAATTTCCCAAACTTTGGGATTTGTCCTCTGAATTGATTTCCTTCCACCCCCAATATCTCTAAGTTGCTAAACTTGAGGCCAATATCTGTAGGAATGAAGCTGCGAACCTATTTTCTTGCAGTTCAAGCCGTAGAAATTCTGTACAGTTCAACAAGGAAAAATATTTCCCTTGAAGCGGTTATCATCAATAAGAAGCTATTGTAGAAAAACCTTGAAGCGGTTATCAAATTTTGAAAGGGGTAGGGATAACATGTTTGTGTCTCTACACTTGTCTCCACTGCTTTATTTCCAATATGTGCACTCTACTGTGGTAGGTAAGCCTCCACATTCACCCCTCACTTCATTTCCCTTGGCATTGAATGAATTCACGGCCACCATGCTGGAATTGTTGTTTGATTTATCAGGGAAAAAACTTGTGCGGCATTATCAGAAGCATGGAGCATTCAATAGTACAAACCCTAATCTACTAGTGGAAATATGGCAGGCTACAAACTATAAGATAGGTCATCAAAATTAATACAAAATGGCGCAACATAATCAAGGCATGTGGGCTGTGCAGTGGGATACCACAAATAAAATTGAATGTTATTGTAGGTTTCCATGTATTCCAATTTACACTACATCTGTCACCTGCCCTGATTTTCTACTAAATTTTTCTAGATGAAAATGAAAATACCACAGGAAAAATGACCGCAACCAATGAAAAAAGATTTTAAAATTCAAAAATTCATTTTAATAAAAATATTTGCACATAGCATAGGATAAGTGGAAGTTGTCAGTTTAGTGCAATGAAAACATTAGTCCCGGCCTATATAAGGCGGGACTAACAAGTTGGCTAAGTTAGCTAAGGCCCCGTTTGGTTGGGGAATTGGAATTTGACTCAAAACTTGATTATCTCAAAATCGAGTTTTGAAATTCCGGTTTTGCATCTTCCGATTCTAATTTGGACCGTTTGGTTGACCCGAAAGATGGATTAGTCAATCCATCTTCTGCGTTTGGTTGCCAATTTCGAAATCGGAATTGGAACTGAAAAATTCCAACTTCTGCATTTGGTTCAACAATTTTGAATTGGAATTGGAATTAAACACTCCATGTTCTATGTTTGGTTCTACATTTCGAATTGGAATTGGAATTCGACAGAGACTATAACTTTTTTTTCTATTATTTAATAATGTTTAATTTAATGTTGTGATTTATTTTGTCTATTTTTTTATTTGTTTTATTTTGAGTTTTTTTAATTGTTAATGTTTAATTTAATGTTGTGATTTATTTTGTCAATTTTTTTATTTGTTTTTTTGAGTTTTTTTAATTGTTTTTTTTTTATTTTACTTTTTCTAATTTAAGATCATTGCTTGCTTTATTTTCTAGAAAATACGCAACTACACAGTCATAGACAAAGTAAAAATACATTAACATCTAAAGAACTTTGCATAAAAATATAAATAATCATTGCATTGCTCGATATTAAACAAGTCTTGT
>MU225101.1:3997021-4032603 GCA_018584345.1 Thuja plicata | reverse complement strand
CCCGTAGCCGTTAGCGGGTTTGATTACAGGAACGGAAATTAACGTTGGCAGGAGAAACGGAATAAATGGGGCCCACAACAGCCACACTAAGCGGTCAACGCTTAGTGTGTGATGTTTAAGGCTGGCCCACCGAATGGAGGTGCAAGGGAATCACCGATAGGTGTTGTAGTGGAAATTGTAAATGAATTTTTACATTTTATAATGTAGTGTTTAATAATGTAGATCTACAAATATCAGAAACAAAATAATAATAGAAGAAGATCACGACATTTATTTCAGTTGGAGTTATCTAAGATAACGTTGAGGTATACCTTGTTGCCCCACTTATGTTTGTGTTATCTCTATCTCAATGATGAGAAACACACATAAGAAGTTGATTAATCTAGATATACTCTCCATATGTTTATGCAATAATCACTAATAGGCATCTCATTGGATTGAGGAAATTAAACTACAAAAACTGGTTAATTAATCATGATGGTGTTATATGATGTTTAATAAATTTATTATACATCCAAATCATCACCACATCAAAAGACTTATTACTATCAAAATCCATTTGGCATGTATTAATTTTACCTAATTGATGAAAAGTAAAAGTAAAAGAACAGTAAAATTAAGAGAACAAATATGTGCAACACTGAAATCAATTCGAACACATTAAAAACATGTTCCATTGTAGAAAGAAGCATTGTACAAAGAAACATCCACTTAGGATGACTTAAAATTACCCTATTCAAGGATTATAATTTTTGCAAGATGTCACAAAAAACATGTAGAATTGAAATGCATTGGAACACAAAATAAAATATATTTGAAAATGTAAATGTTTTTTTCTCTGCTTCTTCATCAGGAAGGGTGAACCTATAGAAGAGTAAAAATTATAAGTGGTCAGCAACTAAAGATTGGATGAAATGAAAGAAGTGAAAAACATGACTGCAAAACTACAAAAGAGGGTGTGCAAGTAGAATCTTGTACCTGAGAGTCATGCGAGATCAAGTGTAGGTGAGCTTCTTCTTTCTTTCTGATAATGTTGTATGGATTCATTTTCATTTTGCAATAACGTTTAAAAGAGAAGGTGGGTTCAATGCAGAGGCCTTGTAGGGATTTAACTCTGGAGACTACTATAAAGGTGAGGTCTTGTCTTTCAGTTTTACCTATATTAATTGTGGCTCTATCTAGGGCAAGGCCTTGTGACTTGTGGATAGTGATAGCCCATGCGGTGGTTAGTGGTATTTGGGTGAGCCTACCTCGGGTGATCGGTTGTATTGGAACAATGGTTGGATGTTGTTCATCCGGGGGTGGACCATTGTAGTTATCAAATTCAATAGTAACATAAGTTGACAATTGTGGGGGCTTAGACCCAAAGGGATATACAATATCTTTGACCTCTCCAAGAGTTCAATAACAAGACCAACTTCTATCCATAGATTTGTTATAACCATGACATGTTGAAACTTACATAATAAGACTTCTTATGAAAGTTGGTCATCATTATCAGCTTCTGTGGAATGAGGTCGTATATTGAGTGCAACACAGCATGCAATAGGTACATGTGTAGTTGTTTTAGCCTTTTCTTATTGTGGAGGGAAACTAGTTCATTTGTAGTAAACAAATGTAATGCTTGGTCAAACGTGTCCCGTTCAATTGAAGTTAGTTGCTTGTTTGTGAGTGTCATTAATAGCTGTCAGCTATGCTCTATTGGTTTTACATTTCAGATGTTTTGTAATGCTTGTATAAATTTAATTTGAATTGGATCATCACCCTCCTAGCGAAAAAATTACCTGTAATGTTACAACAGTACTAAATTTGTGTCGTAGATTTCTTGCAAGTGTGTGTGATGCATAGATAGGTTTGTCCATTATAGGTGGGAGTTTGACAAGGTCTCCTATTAGAATTATAGAAATGCCACCAAATGGGATGTGTTGTCTGCATGGTATTGCTTCACGTAAATGGGTATCAATTTTCAATAGTAGTTTTGGGCCTATGAAACTCATCTCATCGACGAGAATGTATCGTATAGTTGTCATGCCCTCCTGAAATGTTGTCAATGTTTGTCCTTATAGTGGTTGCATTTCTCTAATTGGAATCTTGAGGGTTGCATGTATGGTTGATGCTTGTATATTAAATGTTGTGATTCCTATTGGAGCAAGAACAAGGAGTGGATTGACTCTTTCCGAACTGGAGACCTGAAGTAAATTTCTTATGCAACTAATTAGATATGATTTACCAGTTCCTATTGTTCCTTGTATGACCATGTACAAAGGTTGTGTTTCACAATTAGCTATCGAGTGGTCCTTCATGAGAGAAAGGGCTATTTGTTTTTGATGTGATAGACTGTAGTTTTGGTAGTACAAATTATGGATGCGATGAATATATTGTTGAGATAACCTATTTCTGTGTACAAACTGAGCTACAGTTTCATGCAATTGTGAAGGAATATCGTGTTCTTCCCATATGTTATTGTTGTCAAAATCACGCTTTCCCAACATGTCAAGATCATTTAAGTTGACACTATTAGCAAGACCCATCTAAGACAATAATTCCCACTCATGCCTTTGTATAGTGTCATGTATTTCATGTTGGATGGAGTTGGAATTGGCTACTACTGATGTTGTTGGAATTCATGTTTTATCACTGCTGTCAACATATGTTTCTGTGGAGGAATAACAGACTGGTTATTACTGTTGTATGATGACTGACAGAAGTATATGAATACTATACAAATGAATCAGAATGAGAAAAGATGGTGATGTATAGAAAAATGTATGGTGATCTTATTTCTAAGGTCGCTTCACTTAATATTGCATATTGGATGAGTATATCTTACAGGTGATGACGATTCAGGTTATGCAAGATTAAGGGATGACAAAAGACATCTTAAGGAATATTTGTTATGGGTCACAAGTCGTATGATTGTTGATGATGTCAGATGTGGCGTGTATTCTAGAGGAGACCTATTTGGGGCTGACTTTAAAGATGTAGCATGTGTTATGGATCGCGAGTGTGGATTACAGATCTTGTATTATATATGATGTATTATAATTGATGTATACTTGTTATAGGTACCATGTGTATCTTAGCAATGGGTTAAATAATTATTTGTATATTAGGAAAGCTTAATTGGCCAACCTAATAAATTATTGTAATAGGGTATATATGAGAGATCTTTTCTTTTGAAAATATGTATGCATGAAAAGAAGGTGATTGATAGAGACAGATAAGTGTGGAAGCTATGAGCTTGATTGTCCGTGGGATGTAGAGAAGAGGATATGATTATTGTACTTTATTGGAACTGACCAAACAAAGACAGTTGCTATCAGACAGTTCACTGGATTGTATATTTTCTATATACACTTGTGTTTTAGACTGTAAGTCCTTGAGGGTGGAATTAACCTTCTTTAGGCAATGTGCCTAGGCAATGAGCCCACTATTGTTCTTAACTCCTAACATGGTCTGTCCTTTAACAAGGACTATGTAATATAATGTTGTAATAAGCTCCTAACATGGCTAAATCTTTTAATGGGGATACTATACTCTCAGGACATTACTTGTGGGTGCTAATTCCCACAAGGGTTTTACTTTTAACAGGGTTTCCTCGACAATAAAGGATTGTGTTATTGTATTGGCATTTTCTGTGTTATCATTTGGATTAAAGTTTTGGTTTATAAAGTTTAATGTTTAATAATCTATCTCACAACTGATTCACACCCCTCTTAGTTGTGTTGGTGGATTGTTATTCCTAACAATTGGTATCAGAGATATTGGTCCTTAGAGAGAAAGCTTAATAGCTTGAGGTGATCTTGAAGATGGCTTACTATAGGAAAGATAGTTTGAAACTTGATCCTAAAAAATTTGACAGTTGGAAGAACAAGATAAGAACACATTTTATTTGTTTGGCAATCGACTAGTGGATTATTACTAAAAGAAAGGAATAGATGAAAGCTGAGAATGAACTAGATAAAGATACTAAATATGAAAAGAAGTTATTTTCATGTAACATGGTTGAAAGGGAAGCTTTGATCAATGCACTTTCTGAAGGCAAATTCACAAAGGTAAAATATTTAGATTTTGCACATTAAATTTGGATAAGATTGGAAGCACTGTATGAAGGAGATAAGTTTACAAAGAAGGAAAAGTTATAGAACTGGAAGGCAAAGATGGAAACATTGAAAATGAGAGATTATGAGAACATTAGAGCATATGCACAGAGAGTTACTGAAGTTGTTACTAGAATCAAGAACTTTGGAGGTACTTACAATGAGGAAGAAGTGATTGCGAAGATTCTTAGATCTCTGACACTTGTATACAAAACTAAATTACAAGCTATAGAAGAGATTATACCTTTGACAATGAACTTCAATAGAGAGATTTTGATTGGGAAACTAACTACCTTTGAGGCCAGAGTACTAGGATATTCTTTACCTAAAGTTGAGTCAGCATTCAAGGTGACTGTGCATAGAAACAAAAAGACCTTATCAGGAATTGCGAGCACCAACAATAATGACTTGAGAGAAGAACTTGGAGAATATGCTGATGAATGGGAAAAGATACAGGAAGAAGAAATAAATCTTGTGGCCCTGATCGCTAGAAAAGAAAAAAGAGGTAAGGATAAATTTGAAGGAAAGTTACCTTTGAAATGTTTTTCATGCAATAATATAGGTCATTTTGCATCTCGATGTCCTACAAGGGTTCCAAACCATAAACCTAAGTTTTATAAATCTAAGTATTCAAAGGACAAAGAATGTTATTATGCTAGTGAAGGTGTTTATGATGATGAAGCTATTGACTATGATGAGATTAGATTTATTTCTAATAAGGATGATGAACCTATACATGAAGAAAGATCCTTAGTATCTCGTGTTGAAAAGAAATCTGAATGAGTTATAGATAGTGGTTGTTCACATCATATGACTGGAGATAAAAATAAGTTTGTTCATTTCAAAAGATATGATGGTGGTGTTGTAATATTTTGTGACAATATTCCTAAGCTTATCATTGGAGTTAGATCTATTTCTATGGATAGAAAAACTAATACTGGCAATGTGTTGCTTGTTGATGGACTTAAGCATAATTTGTTGAGTGTTGGACAGCTAGTGGACAAGGGTTATCAATTTAAATTCATTGATGGGAAATGTTCTATTAGGAGTAAGTCAGGAGACTTGATCGTGTCTAGTACTAAATCCATAGGTAATGTATTTGAATTAAATACATCCAAGGCTTCTTGTTTTATTGCGAAGGTTGATGACATTGGTTATGGTATAGAAATTTTTTTTCATGTTAACTTTGATAATATTGTGAAGGCAAGTATGACTAATGCAGTAAGAGATCTACCTAAGATTGTGAAACCATCTAACACTATGTGTAGAGAGTGTGTTATGGGAAAACATACTAGAAGTATTTTTAAAAGAAAATCTTACTCAGCGAAAGGGAAGTTGGATCTGGTACATACAGATCTGTGTGGTCCTACAAGAACAAGATCTTACTACGGTGAAAGGTATTTTATACTTTTTGTTGATGAATTTTCTAAGATGATGTGGGTTACATATTTGAGAGATAAATCTGAGGCATTTGAAAAATTCAAGATATTCAAAGCAAAAGTTGAGAATGAATCAAGCTTGCAGATAAAATGTTTAAGATTAGACAAAGGCGGTGAGTTTAATTCATACTTTTATAATACCTACTACGAAGAGCATAGAATATATAGACAAACATCTACTCCTAGGAAACCACAATAGAATGGGATAACAGAGCAAAGGAACATAAAAATATCAGATGCTACCAGAACTATGTTGCTAGAAGGAAATGTATCACATGTTCATTGGAGAGAAGATGTTGGTACTGCTGTGTACACCTTGAACATAATTTAGATCAGAGAAGGTACAAGTAAGACTCCTTATGAATTATGGTTTAATCACACTCCTACTGTAAAATATTTTAGAATATTTGGAATTAATTGCTATATCAAAAGAGATGATGAGATATGGAAGTTTGATGCTAGAAGTGATGAAGGTATCTTCCTTGGTTATTCTACTAAGAGAAAAGCCTATAAATGTTTCAATTTGAGATTGAGGAAGGTGATTGAAAGTGATAATGTGAGGATAGATGAAAGGTTTCAGATTCAAGAGAGAATGTATGACTGTGGTCAGACTGCAGAGATTAAGGAGGTCACTGTTGATCTTGAAGAACCTTTGGAGATTGATAATGAGATCAAAGTTTGTCAAGATGAATCAAATGAGCTTATTGAAACTCCTAAGACTCTGAGGTATGTTAGAAGAACCATCCTGAAGATCAAACCATTGGTGATGTAAATAGAGGAATGATGACAAGATCAAAAGTAAGAGATGAAATTTGTTTGATTTCTCAAGTTGAACCAAAATCTACTAATGAGGCATGTAGAGATGAATCTTGGACTAAAGCTATGCAGGAATAATTAGAATAGTTAAAGAAAAACAACACTTGGGAACTGGTTCCAAGGCCTAAAAACAAAAATGTGATAGGAACTAAATGGGTTTTCAGAAACAAAATGGATGAGGAAGGAAGAGTGGTAAGAAATAAGGCTAGACTGGTTTGTAAAGGCTACTTGCAACAAGAAGGCATAGAATTTGAAGAAACATTTGCTCCTATTGCTAGGTTGGATGCAGTGAGATTATTTCTTTCTTATGCTACACATAAAGACTGTAAGGTATATCAGATGGATGTGAAATCTACATTTTTGAATGGAGATTTAGAGGAAGAGGTATACATAGAGAAACTTGATGGATTTATTTTGACAAAAGATGAAGACATGGTTTTCAAGTTGAAGAAATCATTGTATGGACTTAAACAAGCACCGAGAGCATGGTATGCAAGACTAGACAGGTATCTACTTTGTCTTGGTTTCAGAAAAGGTAATTGAAAAAATAATTTATACTTAAGAATTGGTGAAGATGGAATTATAATCATAGAAGTTTTTGTTGATGATATAATTTTTGGAGGTAATGGTGAAATGAGTAAAAAGTTCTCTAAAGAGACGGAAAATGAATTTGAAATGTCAATGATTGGTGAGATGAAAGTTTTCCTTGGATTGGAAATTAATCAAAGCAAGAATGGTATTTTTATATCTAAGAACAAGTATCTTAAGGAAATGTTGAAGAAATTTGGAATGGAAGGTTGTAAACTTGTTGGGACACCCATGGTGATTGGTTATAAACTTACTAATAATGGTGAAACTTAGAGTGTTTTTCAAACAAAGTATAGATCAATGATTGGAGGTCTACAATATCTAACTCACACCAGACTAGATATTTCCAGTGTAGTTGGAATTGTGGCAAGATATCAAGTTGATCCTAAAGAGACACACCTTGCTGCAGTGATTTTTTTTAGATACTTGAAAGGAACAATAGAGTATGGATTATGGTATGAAAAATATGATGACTTTATTTTACATGCTTATATTGATACTGATTGGGAAGGTAGTTTGGATGATAGAAAGAGTACAAGTGGAGGAATATTTTTCCTTGGAAAAAGGCTGGTTTCATGGTTAAGTAAGAAGTAGGATTGTATAGCTCAGTCTACTACTGAATCTGAGTATGTTGTTGCTGCTATAAACTGTACACAAATTGTTTGGATGAAACAAATGTTGAAGGACATTGGAATAATTTTTGAAGAGCTAGTGGTTATCCATTATGATAATACTAGCACAATGAATATGTCTAAGAATCCTATAATGCATTCAAAGACTAAACATATATCTATTAAGTATCATTTCTTGAGAGACAAGGTAGCAGAGAAGGAGATCATATTGGAGTATGTTAGCACAAATGAACAAATAGAAGATATATTTATAAAACCTTTGCCAAAAGATGCTTTTGAGTATCTCAGAAGCATGCTTAGGGTGAGAACCCTTCCCTGTGGTAATTAATTGATGCACAGGAATGCATCAGTCTAGTGGCTTTCAAAGATATATCATTTTCTGGACTTGATGTATGGATCTACTCCTCAAGGGGAGTGATCCCAGGAACACTACATAACATATTTGGGTGATTTTGCACCTGGTTGTTATAGACATGAAGATTGGAAAAAGCTACAACTTGAAAAAGAATGAAGAAGCATTATGGCACCCTTTTCCATTGTTGTCAAAGGGGGAGAGATTCTATGAGAAAATCCCTATTGTTTTAGGGAGAACTGTGTTGAGGATATTGAGAAGATTGTATAGAGAGAGAGAGAGAGAGAGAGAGAGAGAGAGAGAGTACTTAACTCGTGGGTTGATGGATTTTCCCATATGTTGCCATCAATGCCAAAGGGGGAGATTACTGGATGATGTTGGAATTGGCTACTACTGATGCTGTTGGAATTCATGTTTTGTCACTGATGTTAACATATGTTTTTGTGGAGAGAGAAGACTGGTTATTACTGTTGTATGATGACTGACAGAAGTGTACATATACTGTACGGATGAATCAAAATGAGAGAAGATGGTGATGTATAGAAGGATGTATGGTGATCTTATTTCTAAGTTTGATTGGCTTAATATTGCATATTGGATGAGTTACAAATGTTTTTGTGAAGACTGGTTACTGGACTGTGACAGTGATGATTGACAGAGCGAGTGTCTGTGTTTTGAGTATATCTTACAGGCGATGATGATTTAGGTTATGCGAGATTAAGGGATGATAGAAGACATGTTAAGGAAGGTTTTTTATGGGTCACAAGTTGTATTATTTTTGATGATGTTAGCTATGGTGTGTATTCTAGAGGAGACCTATTTGGGGCCGACTTTAGAATTATAGCATGTGTTATGGATTGTGAGCATGGATTATGGATCTTAGATTATATATGATGTATTGAAATTGATGTATACTTGTTATAGGTACCGTGTGTATCTTAGCAAGGGGTTAAATAATTATTTGTATATTGGGAAAGCTTAATTGGCTAACCTAATCAATTATTGTAATAGGGTATATATGAGAGATCTTTTCTTTTGAAAATATGTATGTATGAAGAGAAGGTGATTGATAGAGACAAAGAAGTGTGGAAGCTACGAGCTTGATTGTCCGTGGGATGTAGAGAAGAGGTTATGATTATTGTACTTCATTGGAAATGACCAAGAAAAGAAAATTGCTATCAGACAGTTCCGTGGATTGTATATTTTCTATATACACTTGTGTTTTGGACTGCAAGTCCTTGAGGGTGGAATTAACCTTCTTTAGGCAGTGTGCCTAGGCAGTGATACCACTATTGTTATTGAATCCTAATAGGGTATGTCCTTTAACGGGGATTATGTACTATAATGTTGTAATAAGCTCCTAACATGGCTAAATATTTTAACAAGGATACTATACTCTCAAGACATTATTTATGGGTGCTAATTCCCACATGGGTTTTACCTTTAACAGGGTTTCCTCGACAAAAAAGGATTGTGTTATTGTACTGGAATCTATTGTGTTATCATTTGGATTAAAGTTTTGGTTTATAAAGTTTAATGTTTAATAATCTGTCTCACAACTGATTGACCCCCCCTCTCAATTGTGTTGGTGGATTGTTATTCCTAACATTTCCATCTCAGCATCAAAAGTATTTTCATCTTTTAAGAGAGCTTCAAGTTAATTTGCACGATCAACATGCTAGACATTATAGTTTTATGTAGTCAAGTGCTTCCAATTACTAATGATTTCTTCTTTGGTTAAGCCAATATATCTATCTATTGCATGAAAATGTTTGTACAGGAGCATCTCACTCCAACAAAATGTCTCGAAATGTACAGAGGCTTCTTCTAGAATTGCATAAAACTTGGGGAAGACTTGGAATGTTGATTTTTATTTTTTGTAATGCCATTTACATCCTTTTTGACTACTAGAATATGTACAACCTTGCTAATTCAATTAGGGTAACTGGTTCTAAGTGAGATGGACGGTGCTCATTTCTTAATACTAGGAGTGTGAACCATACCGCTGCCCTATTATTTTTGATTGAGACAGGATTGGTCCCACAAGGCCTGTGCTTGGCCTTGCAAAAATATGGCTAAGACACTGAAATATAAAAATTCCATCTTGTCGTAATTTTTTGGAGGTCTTCCCGAATGAATTTTTTGACAAAACAAAAACCCTTTACAGTTCTTATTGTACAAATTATAAAAATACAAATTTCATAGTGATATGACTAATTTTAGTATTTTTGCAATATTTATCAAGCCAAAGTGGTACCTTAACTTGAAATAGTAATGTTAACTAAAATTTTAATAATTTTTTTGATTTTACCTTTTTAAAAAATGAATTATATGACATTAATCTACATAGATTTAACTTCATAATTTTTTTTTTTTGAAAAAAGTGAAGTTTTCATCAAATTATGGTGGTCGTACACTAGAGGTTTCAAAAATGTACTTTACAATCAATTAAAAATTAATAAAAAAAATTTAGTAAAAAAGGTAAAACTATTCTCATCAATCTTTGATGTTTTAGGTACTTTTCCCTAGAAGGATTCACATAATTCATTTATTTACTTCAAAAGGTCATACATGTGTGTGGTAGTCTTGAAACATGCCTTTTGAAAATGAAGTTTTTAAACATGCCCACTAAAAAGCATTTTCTACCATATAGGTATTGAAATAAATTACATATTTTAAAAGTAGACTCTGGCCACTAACTTTTATATTACTTAAGTTTTTGGAGATTCAATCTTTAAGTGCCTCAAATTTTGACATCAATTGACCAAAAAATTCAAAAGTAGGGAAAACACTTCCACTTTTTGCTAAAAGTGGGACTCAACTTATTGCAGCGACCCAAATATAAAATGTCCCCATGATACGAGGGATTTGCCCCTCTCAAATGCATAGGAAGATTTTAATCTAATCGTTGTAAGATAAAATATTTGAAAGGTTATTTAATGTGTAAGATATAAAAGATGTAAATGTATGGAAATTGATGATCTTTATATTTGAAAGGTTTGGGGAAGGTAAGATTCTCCTTTTAACCCCAAATTTCACAAAGGAAAGATCCACATTGATCAACCATAAGAAAATGGTCAATGCATACATGCATCAATTGATCATAAATAAGAAGAAAGAAGAAAACCCTAAATTCCCAGATTATGGGGGCAAAGGAGTGTAATATATCTGAAATGATTAAAACCTTAATTGAAATGAATGGAAGAAAAATACTAACCTCAAAGTATAGAAGATCTGGAAAATGTTATTTTATTATGTCTATATCAGGATTCTAGAAATTCTGCAACCGAATCTGGAACGGAAACACAGAGACGGAGAAAACCCAAAAATATTTTTTAGACCTGTGTCAGGTAGACCTTCACCCAGATGCAGGTCGACCTTGATCTGCACTACCTTGATCTGCACTACCTTGATTGAAATTCTGTTCACGGATCCTAAAAGTTTGTTGAAAAGGGTATCCAGATCTGTTATGTAATTTTTTGTCCTGTACTTGTACCTACAAGAAAAATGGTTTTTTTTTTGTTGGGGGAGGGGTTTGCCTTGGTCAAAACCCAGTTTTGGTATTAACCTTATAATTGAATTGAAAATGCAGTAATAAACAAAGTAAATAAAATAATTCACCTTGCTTATGTTGAAACCCTTGTGGAGGATTCAAATCCTTGGATCCACAAGTAGATATACGCCAAATGAATGTAGAATCTAGAATATAGGATGTAGGATGTCTCAAATAAATTTCCTTTAGATCTTCAACACCAATCTTGAATGGATCTTGGAATAGGAAGATGCTTGAATGGATGTGGATGGAGAAATATTCAACAAGAGGGTTCCATTGATCTTGAATCCTTCAATGGCTACTAATAAATCTCCTTGATGAATTGGATCTTGAATGCTTGAAAGTATGTAGAATAATGGGTGCTTGAAAGTAGACTTGAAAACCTGGATTGAACACTTGGAAGCTTTGGAAGAATCTAGACGATTATGCGTAGATGATTGATGTTCAAAATGAGAGAAGACTTCCTTATATACATCTAGGGCACAATATTCTAGAGATGCCAACATAGGAGAATTAAATTCCAATTAGGCCTATACCCCTATAAGTGGAACTATAATAAATATCTTTTTAAGAGTCGTTACCTCGGAGCCTGAAACAACTGACCCGGAAGCGGGAGATAAATCTTTCCAAACCCTGACATCTAGAAACCTTGGGATCATGAAATTTTTACCCTGGGTCAAGGTCAAGGTCAACCTTTACTTAGGTGAGGTTCAAGGTCAACCTTGACCTAGAAGTTTGACCTTGACCCTGAGGTCAAGAACCTCAGATTCTCAGAGTAGGATGCCAAAAATAGGCAGGAGAGAAGTGGAAAACGGGGAAGAATAAGGGAAAAATCTAGATCCAAGTCAAAGACCCATTCAAGGAATTTTACATGATCCCAAACCACTTACTCAGAGGGGTAAACCATTTCTAAATGGAAGTGCTTCCATTTTCCGATGATACATTTGGCCCCGACTTTAGCAATAGTATGGACTCGATGCAAACTCTTGGTAAAGGACATCACAAAGAAAAGAAAATCTTATTGAAGTCAAAGGGAAAAAGCAATCCTCAAGCCTCAAGGGACTCAAGTCCTTGTCAACACCAATATTACAATAAGAGAGACATCATCAGTCAAAGAAAGAGAGAGATAGGGTGTGATTACCTCGCCCAATGAGAACTTATGTCCCATTGTGAATCACACAAGGAAACAGTGCAACTGGAAAGATGGAGTTGAACCACCTAGTGAATGTGGCTACTCACTAGTAAACCCATCAAGGATTCACCCTTAAGAATATTCTATTCGAAAAGAGCAAATCCAAAACAAGAGAGATCCAGTCTTAAGGACACCTTCCGAACTTAAGGGATCAAAACATTGTAAACTGAGACTGGAGGGATCAAGAGATCCTTGTAAATTGAAACTGGAGGGATCAAGAGATCCTATAAGGTAAAAATCCATGCTTTAAGGATTAGTCTCTAATCCATAAAGGGAAAATTTTTAAGTTTGAAAATATTTTGGAAGTGTGTGTGTGTAAAAAGTGAGTAGAGTGTATGCCCCCACGTTAAAGTCATTGCTAACACTTTAACATGAGCAATGGATTTAACAGAAAAATAAACAACTCCATTGATTATGTTTCCACTATGAGATTCCCCCAAGTGAAGAAAAATCAAGGGAAATACCACATAAACATACAAAGAACACAGAAGGGATCTACCTATCGTGGGGTCAGTATGATCATAACATTATATATATACACACACACGCGCGCGATATTATTGCAAATAAATTCACATCATTCCCCAAAGAAAGTAGAACTACAATCATAATGGAGGAAAGAAAATAGAAGAGTTACAAAGAAGAGTCTTTTCAGACCACAACAAGGAGACCAAAAAGAATCAGTGTTACCATGTCGCAAATCCAAGCGGACTACATAATAAAAACATTTACAAACAATAGAACAAGTACAACATAACATGAAACAACATATAGAAGAATGGAGATACATATGGAGGAATTGTACCATAGGTTTGACTCCTTTATCACCTTGCACCAACAAAGTAACAAGGGTCGTATAAAAGAGTCTAACAAACATTTAGAAAAACATTATGGGAGAAGCACAATACAACAGGAAAAAACATAAAAGGATACCATGGAGGACAAGCCAATCAAGTACATCGCCTACTCTCCCCATCTCAGTTTATATCATTTAGGGAAGGTGGAAAACTCACAAGAGGGACTATATCCAACATAGTAGGAATAATAGCCAGTTCCAAAAAAGGATCCTCTTGAGAATCTCTATGTCTGATACTAGGTGCAATTATCAATTGTGTTGAAATCATATTAGGTAAATATCCTTATCAATGTCAATAGTCTCATATTCATCATCAATAGTATCTTCTTCACCAAGAATAATCAAAATAGAATCTAAGATGCGAATAGAATCATCATAATCATTCATCTTAACATCCTCATTAACATTAACTTCTTCTAACACATTAGGCATAGGATGGTCAAAAGAAGGTAAAGAACTTTGAAGAAGAGAAGCATGGGCCCTAGCTTGTGCCTGATGCTTCTTACAACGTTCATTGGCAGATCGGTTACATTTTGTCTTGTTTGAAATGTGTTGAGAACTAGGAGGAATAACAACCAGTTCCTTTACAGGTTCTTGTATCATTGGAAAATGGAAGCACTTCCATTTATGACTGGTTTAGCCCATTGAGTAAGTGGTTTGGGTTCATGTTAAATGCCTTGAATGGGTCTCCGACTTGGATATGGATTTCCCCCTATTTTTCCCCATTTTCCACTTCTCTCCAACCTATTTTTGGCATCCTGAACTGCAGATATGAGATTCTTGACCTAAGGTTCAAGGTCAATCTCGACCCTTACCTAGGTCAAGGTCAACCTTAAACTTGACCCAGGGTCCAAATTTCAAGATACCATAATTTCTGGATGTCAGGCTTCAGAAAGATTTAATTCTCGCTTCCAGGTTGGTTGTTTTGGGTTTCAAAATGATGACTCTTGAAATTATATTTAAAATAGGTCCACTTCTATGGATATAGGTCAAATTGGAATTTAATTCTCCTATATAGGCCTCTCTAGAATATTGTGCCCTAGATTTGTATATAAGGAAGCTTTCTCCTCTCATTTTCTCTAAGACACAAGAAGAATTTCCATCCAAACTCTATGAATGATCTATTGAAGCAAGCATCTACTCTCAAGAATCCAAGCATTCAAAGACATTCAAGAATTAAATTCATCAAGGAGATCCATTGGTAGCTATTGAAGGGTTCAAGCTCTATGGAGCCCTCTTGTTGAAGATTTCTCCATCCACATCCATGCAAGTCTCTTCCTATTCAAAGATCCATTCAGGATTGGTGTTGAAGATATAAAAGAAATTGATTTGAGACATCCTACATCCTATATTCTACATTCTACATCCATTTGGCACATACATACTCATGGATCCACGGATTTGAATCCATCACAATGGTTTCCATACATGAAAGGTGAATTTGTTTATTTACTTTGTTTGTTTTATACAATTTTCAATTATACTTTAAGGTTAATTCCAAAATTGAGGTTTGACCAAGGCAAACCCCTCCCCCCAAACAAACAAACCATTTTTCTTGCAGGAACAGGTTCGGAATAATGGATCAAAGTGTAGATTTAGATACCCTTTTTGGCAAAATTTCGGGATCCACAAACAAATTCTCTGTCAGAAATTTTAGAGTTTGATTCTTCCCTAGGTTGGAATCAAAAATTCTGGGTTAATGGTGACATTGACTTGAGGGTCGGAATCAGAGGTTGATTCTAGCCTAGGTCAGAATCAGAAATTTTGGGTCAAGGTCGACATTTGTATGTGGGTCAAGGTCAAACTTTCCTCAAAAAAGAAAAATATTTATGGGTTTTGGAGATCTCACAATTTCAGTTTTGGTGCATGGAAATCAATAGTTTTGGAGACCGTCTGACAAGGTTTTCAGCAGGTTCTTTTTGGAGGTATGTATTTTATTCCACTTTCCTTTACAAACATTTCCAGATTTACACCCCATATCAATTAAAATTAAATGTAAGGTGGATAATATGTGCATAGGGTCACGTTTATGAGAAACTCTCCATTGTTCTAAACCCCATCCATATTTTCCTTATTACATTTTGGTGAACCCGTGGTAGACAACTCTTTCTTTTTGGTGTTAGATTTGCATCTTATGTTAGATCTTACATGAATTTAAAGTAGATTTCTTTTATGCTCTTGCATTTATATGTCAAAAACAAATAAAAATCACAAAATTTCTTTAAAAAATACAAAAACATTTACATTTTTCATGCTTGTAATGTCACTTAGTGTTCAACATGTATGATTTTTGTTTTGAATACTTTGATGAGGCTTTTGTTGCAAAAGAGGATAGATCCCCTAATGAGGTACATGGAAGTGAGGATGAAAATTGTTTCAATAAGATCACCATGGATCCTATTCCTATTTCATCCTCCTCTACAATCTCTTCAATTGACCTTTACCATAGGATGTGTGCATGGTTATCTTCATGTTCCACTATTTGCAACATTGATACACCTAGAAAGAATTCATTTAGAGCATGTGATGTTGCTTTGTCCTCTCTTGTATTACCTTGTAAGGATATTTTAGAGAAATAAGATGACTTTAACCTTTCCCTCCATGGAGATGAGTTCAGGATTGATGTTAATTATTCTCCTAATATATGTCTTTTCCATGAGCCTACTTTAGAATATAATTCTTTCCCCTTTAGGGATCAATCTTTAGGCGCTCCTACAATGTGTTTTATTGATAGGGATGATAATACTCCTATTTGGGATGAACCTTTGGATTTGGATGTTGATTACTCTCTTCCTCATGAAGCCATTATGGATGATTCTACTTTTTTGGATGAACCCTTGGATAAAGACATTGATTTATCCCCTCCTCGTTAAAACGATTTGATACAAGATGGTGATTTATTAATGGATGACATATTCATACATGATGGTGACTCTTTTTCTAAAACACACTCACCTTATGCAGACATTATAGAGAAAGAAGAAGACATTATAGAAGCTTTACCTCCATTTGGGATTCCTTCTAGTGATGAGGCATTAGCAGAGAATGATATGAATTCCCTTAATGCTCTCCCTCTTAGTGATGATCTTATGGAGAATCAAGATCCTACCTCATCTCCTCCTAGGATTTCTTCTTTGCTTCCTTCTTATGAATCTGTTGCTAGAGTTGAGACAACTAACATGGTTTATCCAAAACCCTTGTTGACTATTAATAGTTGTCCTCACATGACTATCAAAGGTAAACCTATGGAGTCTTTAGAGTCTTTCAATGATCAAGATTCGGTAGCTCACACCTATTGTACAAGGAATAAACCTCAACCTAATCTTGTGGTTCCTACTTCTTTACCACCTTCTCAACCCATTCTTCCTCCTCCACCCCATCTTCCTAGCTAGGAGTATGATTTGATAAACCAATTGCACTATACCCCTGCCAAGATTTCTTTATGGGAGCTTCTTCAAACTTCACCTACCTACCATGAAGCCTTACAAAAATCTCTAGAAAATCTTCCCACTTCATCTCCTAATAAAGAGAACATAAATTCCTTCTTACAGTGCATGCATGCTACCCCCGGACCTCCTGACATTGTATTCACTCAAAAGGATTTAGCTTATAAAGAAGTTCAAAATCAATATGATCCTCTTATGGTTGTTGTTACTATCAATAAGAGTATCATTCGTAGGACCTTGATTGATAATGGATCTGGGCTTAATATTTGTAGCATGGACATGCTCAAAGCAATTAAAGGCGACCTTTGAATTATTCAACCTGATAATGCTCCTATACGTGGCTTTGATAACATTGATAAGAACACTTTGGGCATTACTACCTTACTTATCAAAGTAGGTCTGGTCATCCTGAATACTCCTTTTCATGTTATGCCTAGACCTCTTAATTATAACTTCCTTTTGGGTAGACCTTGGTTGCATGAGATGCATGCTGTTCCTTCCACCCTTTACCGTAAAGTCAAGTTTATTCACAATAACATGGTGTATACGCTTCATGCAGATGATGCACCAAATCCTTGTTTGAATATTCAAACCCACAATACTCCTATTCCTAAAAGTAATCCTTATTCCTCTAATGCTCTTCCTGGAGATGATTGGGGAACCTTTGATTTTAATCCTACCTTTATTGGAGAGTATAAAGTTTCTAATCTTGATTTTATGAAGCAACAAAGAGAGTTTGAACAATGAGATTTTTCTTCTACATCTCATTCCCTTCATAATAAATTTGTCACTGCTTCTACCCACTATGAATCTGTCAAACCTACTAGTGATGACATAGTGACTAGTGAAGTTCCATTGAATCCTTCTGATAGGGCTTCTCGTTATGGTCATGGTTATCATTTACTAGTTAAGAAAGGATTCCATGGTCAAGGACATGGCAAGCATAAATAGGGAATTCAAATGCCCTTACAGAATGGGGGGCATGAGAATTCTTATGGATTAGGATTTAATCCTCAACAACACATCAATTTTACCAACATCTCAAATAAAACTTCAAAACATCATGAACCTATGAAGGAATTTGACCAAGAAGTTCTTTTTCCTAAACTCCTTCATGCTAAGATGATTACTAGACCTAAACGCAAAAATAAATGTAGTCCACACTTGAAGACTATTCCTTTTTTTTTGTATCATAGATTTCATGATCACTCTACTAATGAATGTCAAGATTTAGATTATAATATTAGGCAGGTCATTGATAGTAATGTTATTTATTTATCATGTGGAAATGAGTTGTATTTCAATCCTATTTTATCTAAATAACATTTATGTTCCTATTATGGAGCTCCACATTATGTAAAAAATGTTAGCCTAATCCTTGGGGGCTCATTGTCTTGCATAGTGTTGTGAGCAATATAATAGGTCCCATTTTAACCTTGTTCCTACGCTTGGGGGCAAGGATGCCATCTCCTTCTTTTTTGTCTTTTTGGGATCCACTTTTCCTTGGTTAAGAAATATCTACCTATTACGTGATATCCAATCATACATGAAAATTTTAGTTTGCATTGAGGATCTATGTCCTTGATTATAACCTATTTCGTTGTTTGACATTGGGTTTCCATAGTTGACAAATCTCTCACCTTGGAAACTAAATAGTGTGATATCCCTCACAAGGGTTACTTTTTCACTTATTTCATGATATCTCTTTGCATTCATCCCTTCCATGGCCTCATAGGAGCTATGACCTTCTTGGCTTGGATGGTGTGTTGTCTATGGATATTGTCTTGTGGTTGAATAAGGCTTTATCCTTATTCTTTTCTTTCCTTAACATGACAAAATAGTATGTATTTTTCCATCTTAAGGAGGGGGGCATACATATGGCCTCCCTTGTTCTAACCTTTTGTTTTGCAGCATGCTAAATCCTCTAAAGGTAACACACATAATTTACTAAATCTTGAAGAGATACGCATTCAATTACAATTCAATATGCTAAATCCTCAGAAGGTAACACAGATAATTTGCTAAATCCTGAAGAGAGACGCATTTTACAAATGCATTCCATGGTGATATGAGGATATAGATCCATGGATACTTCATAAAATCCATCAGAAGACACACTACATACATGCACAAAGCCACCAAAAGGCGCACAAATTTATGGGGTGACTATAAAGTGTTTGCTTGGTGGTCCATCTTGTCCTTTTTTGTGGTTCACAGTGAGATACACACATCTTACTGGGCAAGGTAATCACACCATCTCTCTTTTTTCTTTAACTGGTGATGTCTCTCTTATCATTATATTAGGATTGATAAAGACTTAAGTCCCTGGGGGCTTGAGGATTCCTTTTTCCCTTTTGATTCCAATAAGATTATATTTTCTTTATGATCTCCTTTACCAAGAGTTTGCATCGAGTCCATACTCTTGCTAAAGTGGGGGCTAAATGTATCATCAAAAAATGGAAGCACTTCCATTTAGGACTAGTTTATCCCTCTGAGTAAGTGGTTTGGGGTCATGTCAAATGCCTCGAATGGGTCTCTGACTTGGATCTAGCTTTCCCCCTATTTTGCCCCATTTTCCACTTCTCTCCAACCTGTTTTTGGCATCCTAAACTACAGATCTGAGATTCTTGACCTCAGGGTCAAGGTCAAAATTTTAGGTCAAGGTCGACCTAGACCATGACCTAGGTCAAGGTCAATCTCAACCCTAACCTAGGTCAAGGTCGGCCTCAACCTTGACCCAGGGTCCAAATTTCAAGATCCCACAGTTTCTGGATGTCGGGCTTCAGAAAGATTTAATTCCCGCTTTCGGGTCGACTGTTTTGGGTTCTGAAATGATGACTCTTGAAATTATATTTAAAATAGGTCCAATTTTAGGGATTTAGGTCTAATTGGAATTTAATTCTTCTATGTAGGCCTCTTTAGAAGATTGTGCCCTAGATTTGTATATAAGGAAGCTTTCTCCTCTCATTTTCTCTAAGACGCAAGAAGCAATTCCATCCAATCTCTATGCATGATATATTGAAGCAAGTATCTACTCTACAGAATTCAAGCATTCAAAGACATGCAACACTTCAATTCATCAAGGAGATCCATTGGTAGCCATTGAAGGGTTATAGCTCTATGGAGCCCTCTTGTTGAAGATTTCTCCATCCACATCTATGCAAGTCTCTTCCTATTCAAAGATCCATTCAAGATTGGTGTTGAAGATATACAAGCAATTTATTTGAGACATCCTACATCCTACATTCTACATTCTACATCCATTTGGCACATAGATACTTGTGGATCCATAGTTTCGACTCTGCCACAATGGTTTCCATACATGCAAGGTGAATTTGTTTATTTACTTTGTTTGTTTTATGCAATATTCAATTATACTTTAAGGTTAATTCCAAAAATAGGGTTTGACCAAGGAAAACCGCTCCCCCTCAACAAACAAACCATTTTTCTTGTAGGGACAGGTTCAGAACAACGGATCAGAGTGCAGATTTAGATACCCTTTTCGACAAAATTTTAGGATTCGCGAACAAATTTTCTATCAGAGATTTTAGAGGTCGATTCTGCCCTAGGTCAGAATTAGAAATTCTATGTCAATGATGACATTTAATTGAGATTCAGAATCGGAGGTTAATTCTTCCCTAGGTTGGAATCATAAATTCTAGGTCAAGGTCAAAATTTCTATGTGGGTCAAGGTCAACCTTTCCTTAGAAAATAAAAAGATTTTTGGGTTTTGTAGATCTCACAGTTTTGGTTCAAGAATGTGGAAATCAGTAGTTTCAGAGACCGTTTGATAGGGTTTTTAGCAGGTTCTTTTCGTAGGTATGTATTTTATTCCATTTTCCTTTACAAACATTTCCAGATTTACACCTCTTATCAATTACAATTAAATGTAAGGTGGATAATATGTGCATAGGGTCACGTTTATGAGAAAATATCCATTGTCCTAAACCCTATCCATATTTTCCTTATTACAGTTCTATAGGAGGATTCTCGTTAGGCTGAGAAGCAATGCTAGGAGATTGATTAAAAAAAGTAGAAGCAATGGATAAAGGAGGTATGGAAGGTGTAGGCAAAAGACCATGGGTAAGATCCATCTGAGGCATACTTAACTCAAGAATCTTGTGATTTTTATAGGCTTAATATGAGTGAAAAAGCTTATCAAGTCGAGGAAAACATGAATTAGGTAATGAAGGCCAAAAGAAGTCAAGGGTGGCACAATCTCTAGGCCTAGAAGGTTGATATAAACTATGATTGATTGTTTTCACTTATTCATCATGAATGAACTTAATATACTTATGGATAGGAGAAGCAACAACATGCATGGAAGTTAACCAAGGCAAACCAAACTTAACTTGAAACTGATCAGAAGTAGGGACAATGACGAAGATAGTGTCCACATCTTTACCACAAAGTTCAAAAAGAAAGTTAATAGAACCAAATGATGGATAGAGAAAACCATTACAAGTTTGGATCCACACATTAGTCGATGTATCGTAACAATCATGTTGTAAGTTCTTTGAATTTTTTTTCTTCAGTAATGACATTGACTAAGGATGTAGGATCAACACAATTAACTATAACTGATTGAATCCTTGAAGTTGTTAAGTTGACAATCACTGAAATGCAAAAAGTTAATGCAATACATTAGACCAGTTAATGTATTATATTTTCATTGATGTTAACTTGATATAATCTGATTGGTCTTATTCATATTGTCAAAGACTTCAAAGAACCAAAGGAATAATGGTTATGTTATCAGTAATCCATTAAAGTTCAGTATACACCAAGTGACAAAAAACACTGACAAATAGTGCACACCGACAGATAGAGAACCCCAAGAGAAGAGTCACAATGATACCTGAGAAAGAATTATGAATGAGATACCAAAGAGATACCCGAGCAGAACTGAATGTCATAGTTTTTCCCGACGGATAGACAACCCCGATGGGCAGAGATGCCTGAGGACAACTAAAGTCAAGACCGAGCAATCAAGCAGTTAAACACCGATCATAACTGAAGTTTAGAAATGACAAAAGACTTAGCTGGCAAGAGCTAAACATGGAGTTAACTACTTAATTACATTTTTTTCATCAACAAGTTAAAAGCTATAGATAAGCTAGAGATTTAAAGATAGTTTAATTCCAGTTGTCAAGGATAAATCTACAGATAAAACTAAAGCAAGCTTTAAAGTAAGAATGACAAGATTTCTGGATCACGTCAAAACAAGAAAGAAAAGGACTTAGAAACAGTCATAATAATGTCTATAAAAGAGACAAGCTAATTCATTATGAATTGGTGTGGGTGAACATAGAATAATATGTTGTAGAGAATACTGGTGAAGGAAAAGACTTCATACAGTTCTAATCAATCAAGCTGAAGAACAAGAGCTATAGTTTTCTATGGACACCGAGCAACATAGAAACAAAATCACCGAGCAGAAAGAAGTGAAGCAAAGGAATAGAAAGGAAACATTTATTAGAAAGGTATTATGAACTTACAATAGATCTAAAAATCTGCAAATTTTTAGTTGTATGTGTGAACAGATCATTTACTTTTTTAGTTTAACCATTGGATCAAAAAGTCTCTTAACTAAGCAAGACTTAAAAATCCTTTATATATTGAGATACATCCCAAGGAGTATCAAAAAGTTTGGTCATAAAGATAGCATAGAGAGATTCCATATATCAAGTGACAAACTATTCTATTTAAATCCTCTAGCAAGGTCACACTTAACAGTGTGTTTGTAACCTTTAACATGGTTGGCTCTTCACCGAGCTCACTTCAAAAGAGTGAAATTTTGGGTTACCGGTCCCAAGTGGTTTTTCACTTAACAGGGTTTCCACGTTAAAATCCATGTGTCAAATGTGTATACGGTTCATTACTTTGATGTTTTTCTTTACACATAACTAAAACAGGATTATCAGTAATCACTAAGTTATTTACTATTTTTTGGTAAATACTAAAGACTGCTAATCAGTAAATCTTAAGTATAAGGATAACAGTGAACTCCGAGCAGTAGTTATTTGTTAAATTTTTTTGAAGGCATACATATTGTAGGACTAAAAATAACTAGAGGTTTATTGGATTAATTTTTGAGGCCACTGATTCACCCCCCCTCTCAGTTATTCTAACACAACAAGACAACCAGGCATAGGTATCTTAGTAATCCTAGCATAAATGTAGAGGGGACCATAAAGAGCTTTAATAGTCTTAGAATCATCAAAGGTGATCGAGAGTTACCTAGGTAATTTACTCTTAGGTTGTTTTTGAGGTTTAAGTTGAAGTTTCAGTTTAGGCTTAGATTGAGTCAGAACTTGAACAAGATGTTGAAGCGGAGGAACTTGAATAGGAGGTTGAGATTGAGGCTGGGGTGGAGATACAAGTTGAGGAAAAACAACATGCTCCACATGGTTAACAATATGATTGAGATCATCCATCTTTGAGTCATAAACAATATCCACAGAAGATGGCTGAACAATGGTATTAGTATCATATGTAGGTAAAGGATTCATATAGATTTGGAGGTTTTGATTAGGAGGTGAGATAGATTTGTTCCCACTACCCTCAAAACTATCAACAGAAAAAGCATTAGAATCAATTAAGTATTGAACCTTATGTTTTAGAGAATAACACTTCTCAATATCATGGCCATTGTGATGATAATATTGACAAAAGGCTTTGGATGCCATCATAGTAGGAAGAAGAGGTAAAATAGGAGGCAAAGTAATCATATTAGAATTCAACAATTTACTCATAATAGAATGTAAAGATTTAGAAAGAGGAGTAAACGTACGATTCAGACGAAAAGCAATGGATGCAGAAGTGACATTGTTGGATGCAACAACAACTTGATCAACAACTGTATTCGCTTGCTTATTTATCTTGACATAGTTGTTAGGTTTTTGAAATTTGTTGGGATTAGGAGAAACATAAATCTTATCAACTAGAACAGGAGCCATTGAAGTGTTTCTCTCAGATTGACTCACTTGTAATTGATAATGATGAAGCACTGCACAAAGTTTTTGAAAAGAGGTAAATTCAGTAAGCAGAATCTTATCTCTAATATCCTTTTGCAAATTTGAAATAAACATATGCCAGATATAAATATTGGGAACAAGATAAGAAATTTGAGCATACAAATTCTTAAATCTACCAATAAATTCAGTCAATTTTTCTTTAGTATTTTGTTTACAATGCATTAAATCAGTTAAAGACACTTGCAGACCAATGTTATTTTAGAACTGTTGGATAAAGGCATTAGCAAGTTTTGGAAAAGAATCAATAGAATAAGGAGGCAAGGAACAATACTATTGAAAGGCCTTATCATGAAAAGTTCTAGCAAACAACTTGGTTAAAATCCTATGGTCATGAGCATAATCACTACAAAGGATTTGAAATGTTTTAACATGAGTGGCAGGATCTCCCTTACCATTGTAATTCTCAAGACAAGATATCAGCTTGCCTAGGGACAGTAGCACAAATAATGTCTAAGGATAAAGGACTACCCATGTCACATGTAGGAATACCAAACTTGGATTGAGTTAAGGATGCAAGTTGTTGTTGTAAAGAGGACATAGTTTGAGCCAAACTAATGATTGTGGAATCATTAGAAGAAATAGGAGGCATCAAAACATTAGGAACACTAGGAAAAGTTTAGGAAGCGGTAGGAATAGAAGACATAGCCGGTGGAACACTTGGAATCATAGTTGGAAGAGGGTTGGAATATATAAAAGGAACATTATGGTAAGAAGGCTGTGAGGTAGGTAGAGACACCGGTGGAACACTCACAGGAAGAGATGGAAGTGGAAGATTTGAGGCTAAAGGATTGGAAAATGTAAGAGATGTAGTCACTAAAGGAGGATTATAAGTAAGATTTCTAGGTAAGGGAACAAAAGAAGGTTCCACACTAGTGACCGGAGGAGTAAATCCTAAAGCTTGAGCTTCTTGAGCTAAAGGTTTGAAATTTAAATGCACAAGATGAGTGATACCATGTAAGAGATTTATACCTTGATCACTTTCATGAAGGACTTTCCTAAGGGCCTCTATAGCTTGAATAGAATCTTGATTATGGTTTTCTTGAGTAAGCCAATTTCCCATTTTATCAAGTTCAGTTGAAATTTTTTGGACTTGTTCAGGAGGAACTCTTAAAGCATCATCCTCATCGTGAGATGAGTGAGAAGAGTTATGCTCCATAGAAAGATTGGAATCATGAGTAATCAAATTGTCATTCGGGATCCTAAGGAAAGGGGAGGAAGACTCAGGATAAAAGGAACCCATAAGTGTGTGACTTCTTCTAACCACAATATTATAAGTAGGACTAGAGGCAGTAAAGCTCATACACTAATGTAATTTAAATGAACTAAATTAAGAAAATGTAAATGCAAGAACATAAAAGATGGCTTATCTAATATGCATGCAAGATCTAACATGAAATGTAAATCTAACACCACAAAAGAAAGAGTTGTCATAAGCGGGTTCACCAAAATGTAAGATAAAATATTGGAAAGGTTATGTAATGTGTAAGATAGAAAAGATGTAAATGTATGGAAATTGATGATCTTTATATTTGAAAGGTTTGGGGAAGGTAAGATTCTCCTTTTAACCCCAAATTTCAAAAAGGAAAGATCCACATTGACCAACCATAAGAAAATGGTCAATGCACACATGCATCAATCGATTGGAAATAAGAAGAAAGAAGAAAACCCTAAATTCCCATTTTATGGGGGGAGAGGTGTGTAATATATCTAAAATGATTAAAACCTTAATTGAAATGAATGAAAGACAAATACTAACCTCAAATTATAGCAAATCAGGAAAATATTGTTTTCTGGTGTCTGTATCAGGATTCTGGAAATTCTGCAACCGGATCTGGAACAGAAACACAGAGACAGAGAAAACCCAGAAATATTTTTCAGATCTGTGTCAGGTCAACCTTGACCCAGATGCAGGTCAACCTTGACCCCTTTAGGTCGACCTTGACCTGCACTACCCTGACGAAAATTTTGTTTACGAATCTCCTAAGTTTGTCCAAAAGGGTATCCAGATATGTTCTGTAATTCATTGTCCTATACCTGTACCTCCAAGAAAAATGGTTTTGTTTGTTGGGGGGGGGAGGAGGGGTTTTCCTTGGTCAAACATTAGTTTTGGAATTAACCTTATAATTGAATTGAAAATGCAGTAATAAACAAAGTAAATAAAACAATTCACCTTGCTTATGTTGAAACACTTGTGGAGGATTTGAATCCTTGGATCCACAAGTAGAGATGTGCCAAATTAATGTAGAATGTAGAATATAGGATGTAAGATGTCTCAAATCAATTTCCTTTAGATCTTCAAAACCAATTTTGAATGTATCTTGGAATAGGAAGAGGATTGAATGGATGTTGATGGATAAATCTTCAACAAGAGGGCTCGATTGAGTTTGAATCCTTCAATGGCTACTAATGGATGTCCTTGATGAATTGGGTCTTGAATGCTTGAAAGTATGTAGAAAATTGGGTGCTTGAAAGTAGATTTGAAAACCTTGATTGAACACTTGGAAGCTTTGCAAGCATGTAGACGATTATGCGTAGATGATTGATATTCAAAATGAGAGGAGAAGGCTTCCTTATATACAAATATAGGGCACAATCTTCTAGAGAGGCTGACATAGGAGAATTAAATTACAATTAGGCCTATACCCCTAGAAGTGGACCTATAATAAATATATTTTTTAAGAGTCGTTACCTTGGAACTCGATATAGCCGACCCAGAAGCAAGAAATAAATCTTTCCGAACTCTGACATCCAGAAACCTTGAGATCCTAAAGTTTTGACGTCGGGTCAAGGTCGAGGTTGACCTTGACCCTGAGGTCAAGAACCTTAGATTCTCAGAGTAGGATGCCATAAATAGGCATAAGAGAAGCAGAAAAAAGGGTAGAATAGGGGAAAAAGACATATCCAAGTCAAAGACCCATTCAAGGCATTTGACATGACCCCAAACCACTTACTCGGAGGGCTAAACTAGTCCTAAATGGAAGTGCTTCTATTTTCCGATGATAGAATCGTGATATGATTGCAATCTCTCCAATCGTCAGCATCGTTATCACTGCTCGGAGGGCAAACATAGTCAGTTTGAAGAATTCCTCACAGTGACAAATCTGTTTACCAACAATGCTAATGTAGCATGCATGGGGTTTGAGTGTTTCTCCAAACTTAAGATGTAATCATGTTGTATTTTCCATGTGTTGAGATAGAATAAAATTTTACTAAATGGTAACAAACAGAAATGGTTGTTGCTTCTGATGGCTTAAAAATGATATGTGAAATTTGTGTCCATGACTTTTTTATTAGTTTTTTGGTATACTGTGCTACACGAATTCCACTACACTTTTCAGTTTCACATTTTTAGGCTCCCTCGTGCTGGGTTGGGTATCTTTCGTGTCATGTAATATTCTAGGGGAGTGTAACTACTTCGTGGTAGGGTGGTAAAGCACTCTGACAATGTTGTCACCCACTTTGTGTTTTAGGGTTACATGTGACATATGGTCCTGTCAGGATGGTCGTAATTTTGTATGCTATTCATGGTTGATTGTTATGTTCAACCATTGTATTCTATCCTGTGGGGAATATGTTTCCTTATGTTTTTCCTTTATGTGAAATTGTATATTTTATTTTAATTTGTAATATAATTTGATGTCTCTGACCTTGTATATTTTTGACACGTAGCAGTAATGTTAACTTGATTTAGTGTATTTTGATGAATTATTGATTTATTATTATTAATTTTTGTGGTCCCTACATTTTGGTATCAGAGCTCTGGGTTCTACTCTAGGGCCTTGTGTTCACTATGCTGAGTTGTGCACTTGATTACACAAGCCTAAATTAAAATATTTCTTTCTGTATAATTATAAGTACTAATTATCTGATTCGGTAGTTGAGTGTTGGACTAGCTACAGTAGTGGGGAATATAGTCTCCTAGTTATAGTTACTCTTGATAGGAAAGAGAAGGGTTTCATTTTCTTTATAGTATAAAAGTGAAAATAACCACCCTTGAGGTAGTACCCCTTTTGTATAAGCTTTTGTTGAGACTCTATGTGTATAGTGTGTGACTATCTGATTGGTTGGCTTGTTTTAAGCTAATAGTGTTATATGACTTCTTGAAGTGCTTAGTTACATGGGTGCATTGTATTAATTGATGTGATTAAGCAATTTTATTTTAAAATTAAGCATTCTTAGATGATGATTGAAACACAAATTTAAATGTATGAGAGATGGTTTTAAAAGAGGATTGACACTTGTTCATTGCATGATGAAAGAATTAGGATGATTTGAGTCATTCTTGTTTTTATTATGCTAGTGATGCATTTGCACATAAGAGAAAGGAAAATGAATTGATGAGATAGATCATTTGGGAAAAAGAGGATCATAAATTTTAAATCTACATTTGTTGATTGTATTGTAGTTGTGGTAAGAATCCTCATGCCGACATAGATATTACAAAGGTTGTGATTATCTTTATTATTATCGTTGTGCCATAATATAATTATATTATTATATAATAATATAATTATATTACATAATAATTTTTATGAGATAATATAATTATATTCTTATGAGATAATATAATTATATTAATATAATATAATTATTTAATTATTATATTAAAAATATAATATAATTATGTTGGTAATATTTAATTATACTAAGTCAATTATATGTTTTGATAAGACACATCCTTTGGTGAAAGGGTATTATCCTTATATAAAAAGAGAGGTGCAATTTCTTATTAGGATATGGAAAAATAATAATTGAATACAATTGAAGAGAGGGAGAGCTCAGGGAGAAAATTGTGAATTGTCTATGGTTGGGAAGAAAATGATAATGTCTATGGGTAATCGAGCATCACAAAAAATTAACATGGTACGAGAGAAAGTTCGGGTTAGAATTGACGGCTCAACGAGTTGGGGTTCCCGCAGTGAGTTGGGAGTTAAGAGCTGGGCAGGATCGGGAATCTGTGCATCGACATTAATCTTCCCGCAGTGGGCGTGCTGGAGATTCTTTCCCTGTGTCTGCTCGTCGCATTGTATCCTGCGATGTCTGTGTCTACTTGTCGCGTTATATCCTGTGATGTCTGTGTCTGCTCACCACAATTTCTCTGAGTGGAATATCTGCTTTGTAGATGCAATGTCAATGCAAATCATTGCAATCATCCGTGACATGGAAGATCATTGAAATGCAGAAAAGACGAGCTCGGTTATGAGTGAAGACTGCGAGAGGCAGGACAGAGTGCAGACTGAGCGCGGAGGTCGTTGACAAGGGATGATCTTCGTTGTGCAGCACAGGGTCAATGTCTGCAAGAGCGGATCTGATCATAGGCAATGTCGAGATCTCTATCTCTGGTGTGTTGCTCTGATATCGTGAGGCTGGGTCTAATGTCTTTTGCAATGCATCCTATGTCGCGAGGGTGGGTCAAATGTTTGCAATGCTACGACCGCGGCAACATTGTCTTCCTGTCTTCTTGTCTGCAACAGTGCATTGGTGGGTCCAATGTTTGCCACGGGAGGCAACTGTATTTACTAGAGAAAGGAGTCTCCATGTAGAATAATCTGAGTTGTTTTAAGTAGAAATAACCAGACCGTCTATTCTAAGAAGAGCTCTCAATGTATAGTGCATCAAGGAGCCAAACTCTCCAAGACAAGCTCTCGATTCTAAGTGACACTATAGATAAACTCACAACTTGGGGTACAAACAAACATGCACTGTAATCAATGTGATATGATTTTTTGGACTGTGATGCTAATTATCCCAGACATCTCGTATGATTTGATGTCATCTTTTATATCCGTAATACAGGCGGCGGCAAATAAAGTATTAGAAAAGAAGACTGAGGACCCTAAGGATATGAAAAGACGTACTTGTGAGATGAGTCTGAATGGTTGTGTCTACTGGATTTTATTTTGGTAGTTATATTTGAACCCTCTGCACCTTTCATCAAATGTGCATCTGTTCCTTCCATTCTCTATTCTATTTGGGCATTTATTCGAAATCTAGGTGATCTCTTCGACATTTCTAAGCTTTGCTATGATGCATTCAACTATAGTTTGATTACATTTTCCATGCATGGAGAGAAGCACTTTGATTCTAATGCGGCAAGAATATTATGACAATGTTGTTTTTCAATGGAGTTTCCCTTAGATAAATACTTTGGTTTCAATTTTCATACATAGAGAATAAAATAAAATAAAAATTCAAATGCGGCTTCAAGAAATGCGATAGTTTCCTAACTTTGCCAATTCATGGGAGACAGAGAATCGTCTAGCTAGCACATTGAAAACATTAGGATCAGAGTCACGACTAGTAATTTCTGTATTTAGATTTAAGGACGTCTTCTTGGGTTTGCTAAACACCATATATGGTGAACAAATAACTTTATTGGGTTTGTCGAGTCTGGTTCGCAAGGGTTAAAATCTCAGTATCAGGTGATCAGGTGAAAATAAGAGTAACAATTGAAAGTAATTGACATTTGGAGATGTTGGCGTAATACATTGAAAACTGATTTGCAGTTACATATAACTCTCAATTGCCTACAACGGTAACAAATTGTATCTATAAGATTATGCTTCACATAAATAAATCAAAATAAGCATTGACTATTTATTGCCTATGGAGGTCTAAAGATTGTCGAGCCATCATCAAGTTGGTTGATTTGCTGAACACCTGTGATGAGTGCCCTAAATATATTGGTCTCAGCTTCTTGTGACATATATATTACATCATAACAAAATTATCTGATGTAATTAATATTGAAGACTTGATTGCTGACAACATCAAGTGTTGATATTCTATGTAATCCATGAAAAATAACATTGTTTGGATCAATTAGAGATGAGTCTTAGAGCTGCTAAATCACCGACTCACATTCTATTGAAGACATAATCATATCTTTGATAAACACAGTGCATGAATAAGATATCTTATTAGATATACAAGGAATGTTGACATTGTAAAAACTGTCACATAATGAAATTGTGGAGTAAATAGAAGATTAAGACACTAAGAAAAATGACTATCCATTGATGACTCATCAGATGGATCAATCACTAAGACTCCGTATTGAGACAACTAATATTTGAAGGAGCACGTGGAAACTTGAAGAGACAAATGTATCAATACTACTGTGAGAATATCATCTTTAAGATTATGTAAATCGGAGTCCATTACCAATATAGTGGGTTTGGTTTCCTCAGTCCCTTAATTTCCGTGAGTGGAAAGAATCCCTTGGTTGCCAAAGACTATATATTATATGGTTCCAAGCCTTGGCTAATGTGAAGCATTTTGTATAGCCATTTTCTAGAAACAGAGCATATGGGAATCGAGTTGTAAAAGGGGCTTTAAATGATGAGTTGTGCTCAATAGCTTATTGTGAGTTTGTTGTGAATTGCCCATGAGTATCATATGTATATATAGAGATAAGTATTTCATACCCTTGAATAATGTTCATGAAATTTTTTGTCATTAATTTATGCTATAACATTGAGATAGTAAATCTTGTATGCTTCTATAACATTGAGAGAGAAGTTTGTGTGCTTCCGAGATAAGCTTGATACGTTGAGGAATGAAGCCTTAGCTGAAAAGGAGTTTTTTTTAGTATCAACGATAATTTTTTTGCATTCTTCTCTTTAAGAGAGAAGTTTGAGGTGAAAATCTTTGTTTCCACCCTCTGGGATGAGCCATGGTGGATCCACCCCCTTAAGACGAGTCAAGGTAGATGTCATGTGTGTGAGTTTCATGACTTTATGGTCCCTGTGTACATCATGAAGAAGTGACGACTTCTAAATTATTATTACTTGTACTTCTGGCAGTAATTGCAAGGTGATGATCTTATGATAAATTGATCTTCTATCATGATGGATATCATATGGTTGATATCTAAGTAGATCATGATAGATCATATCTTGTAAATCAATATCTATTGAGAGATAGGTATCGTCACATAGATATCTACAGGTTGTAATGTATCTAGATATACAATGGTGGATTAATATAAGTGAACAAACCATGCTTGTAATGTCCCTATGGTAGGCATCACATGGGTGATACTTGTGCACATACCCTATGGAAATTATGGGTACTTGGTGAATATCATGAAACTTGATATTCGTAGGCCATTACTCTGAGTACTTGGTAAATATCACGAGACTTGATATTTGTAGGTCATTACTCTTGATATCATGAGATGATATCATTATAGTGGATATCTCCAAACATGATATTTGTGAACATGCCATACAATATGATAATGACAGATATCATGTGAGGTGATGTCTATGGATAAGATATGATGGTTGATATCATAGAGAGGTGATATATTTCCTTTCCACATATGCATGTAGCTAATGTCGTCAATCATCACAATAAGATAATGTAACTTGTAAATGTTAAGAAGGATTCTTCCCTAGCTAAGAGGTAGTGTTTATTTCTAGCATCAAGAGGACTTTTTGATGGTAAGATAATTAACATGGTCTCAAGTGATGAATTGCATCACTTGAGACATGAATGTCATGATAAGATGATAATATCACAATAAGTAATTTTGTGATGAGTACTTGTGTCATTCATGGAAGTAGCCATGATGGACCCACCCTCTGTGAGTATCTACAGTGGCTATTACTACATGACTTTAAAATGTTGATTAGGATTCCTCCCTAGCTAAGAGGGAGTGTTGAATTTATTGTAGCTGTGGTCAAAATCCACATGCCGACATAGATATTACAAAGGTTGTGATTATCTTTATTATTATCGTTCTGCGATAATATAATTATATTACATAATAATAATTATTATGAGATAATATAATAATATAATTATAATATAATATAATAATTTAATTATTACATTAATAACATAATATAATTATGTTGGAAATATAATTATATTATATTATACTAAGTCACTATATGTCTTGATAAGACACATCCCTTGGTGAAAGTGTATTATCCTTATATAAAAAGAGATGTGCAATCTCTTATTGGGATATGGAAAAATAATATTTGAATACAATTGGAGAGAGAGAGAGAGAGAGAGAGAGAGAGAGAGAGAGAGAGAGAGAGAGTTTTGAATTGTCTATGGTTGGGAAGACAATGATATTGTCTGTGGCTAATCGAGCATCACAAAAATTTAACAACATTGCCTTCCTAAACTTAGCATGTGATATGTGAAAGGAAACCTCATGAGACTTTGCAAACATGTTTGCATGTTTTTCATCTAGCATAACAAGTTGCATGATATTGTAAAAGGAAAATGATATAGATAAATAAAGTAATTGGAGTAATTGTGCAACTTTTGTTTGAGACCACATATCCATTGATTTGTTTTTAAAATAAATATGAATTACTAAATTTTATTGCAAGTGATGCCTAAGTAGAGAAATGACTATCTTCCGACTGTGTGATTCCATAATAAAATTAAAATTATATGAATTATTTTTCACGATTAATTGATGGACGATTTTTGCATAATAATATTATCACAAGGCACTAAGGCTATGGGTGTCTGCTAAAAGTAAAGTTGAAGTCATCCTTAGGGATAATTGATATTGTCTAGTGTTGAATTTTTTTTGATAAATGTTTTCCATGCATTTGGTCACATTCTTTAGCACTCTTGGATGCAACAAGGTGTCATGTAGCATCTACTCCCTTAATGTGGCTAGTGTTAGACACTATTTATGTGAATGATTTTACAATTTGAATTTTCTTATCAGTTTTGAAGAAATTTAGAATCAAAACAAATACAATCTTCTCAAGCTTATGATGGTACACTCAAAACAAATACAATCTTCCCAAGCTTATGACTGTAACTCTCAAAATTTAATCAATAAGCCTTATTCACACTTTGATCACTTTTTCTATGAAAATGCAAAATATACAATACCACAATTATCTCATAGATACTTTTGATGATGAGAAAGTATTACACCCATAATTGATCATACAAGATCATACACATAATGATTTTTTTTCTTATCAGGCACATATAACAGAAGATATAAACTTATTCTCTAGATACAAAATTCATAGATCAATCCATACACAGTGGCCTTTCCCTTTCTACAGACACAAAACCTTAACATATGCACACACTCTGACTTTCTTCCCAAAGAAAATAATATTCCATGCATCATCTCTACAAACGGTGAATACCAATTATACTCAACACAACATAGACAAACTAAGATGAGAAACCCAAAGAGGCACGTACATCTGTTACACAGTTATGAACCATTCGTAGTTAAGAAACAAGAATGATTCTAGCTCGCATGATCTCGACGACACACAAGAATAAGCCACCCAAAATTTAAGAAGAAGAATGATGAATATAGTCTCATTCCCATTCTAAAATGAGAAAAACATAATGATAATAATAAACAATAATAAAGGAAAGTTGTTGTCAAAGAACGATGGTCACCTATTGGTATTATGTATTGTTGGTATTTGGTATTGTGTTGAGAGATTTTTATTTGGTTGTGATTGATATCAACTAAGTCAGTACAGGTCAATCAAGTGATGTACAGTCATGTTATACTACAGGTGAAGTGAAGATACAATCGGTAAGAAGGTATACTAAATTTTGGTTAAGTCCAGAAGATCGGTAGACAGTACAAACATCACTTTGGTGGCGGTCATGGTATAAACAGAATTCTAAGGAGCGGTCGTAGATATAGCTTCAACAAGTTCATATTATAATTTGGTTCCAACCATAACTTATTTGGTTAAGAGGTGATAGAGTTTTGAGTATCACAGATACTAAGACAGGTAGAACTCTTATGTTCTTGATCAACTGGTCAGTAAATCATAGACCGATAAGTGGTAAAGTATATGCGATAATTTCTAATGATATGATGACATGGAATACATGTTATACATCCAATGTATTGGTATTTATGAGATTGATGCACAAGCATTTAAGATAGATTTGACGTGTTTCATTGGAGGATTCAAAATGTGTTTGACTACCTTGGAGATATAAACTTGTAGGTCTTATCCTGACCTAACGCGGTCATGATAAATCATTTCTTTCATCAAGATTATCAATTTGACACATGGTTCTATCTCAAGAAAGCAATTTGAAGATCAATTTTAAGGCGGTGCAAGTTGTTTATATATACGAACTGCTCATATTGAAAAGTAAGAAGTTGTTGTTGGTAAGAAAAACTATAAGATTTGTTTTGGGTGATTAGGGTTTTATGATTTCAAGTTGAGGTTGTGATCAAAGAGGAGAGAGAAAAGAGTAGTTACAAAGTATAGAGAACTTATAGGATCTGAAAAGCAATCAATGATACATCTAGATCACAAATCTTGTTGTCCCCTAATAGTTACAACAAGCAAAATCCCTTAACCAAGTGAACTCTAACAAGTTTTTTTTGTAAATCCTTAACAAAGTGACTTCTTCATTGATGTTTTAAATCCTCTAGCGAGGTAGATCATAGATGATCTTATTGTACTTGTAAGATTTCTACCCAAGAATGCAAGTGATTGAGAGAAAGCAAAATAGAAATCAAATATGAGCCAAATAAACTGTATTCAACTCAAGAGAATGCAAAGCAATACAATATCTAATGAGATAATGTAT
>MU225101.1:3971222-3996713 GCA_018584345.1 Thuja plicata | reverse complement strand
GTACAAAGAATCCCCCCAAACAAAAGAGAAGGAGAAAAACCAGTGGGAAAAAACTCCCTCATGAAAGGATAAAGTAGGAAGGGCTAATGATCCCCCCCAGAAGAGATGTCTCGCACCCCCAAGAGAGACCAAAGATGGACATACTTGTTCTCAGTGAAGGGTTTGGTGAAGATATCCGCAACCTGGTCTACTATATGACAATACTGCCAATCAATGACCTGCGCCTGAATCAGTTCCCTTAGAAAATGGATGTGGATCTCAATATGTTTGGTTTATTGATGATGAACTAGGTTTTTTGAGATTTGGATGGCGCTCTGGTTGTCATAGTAAATCACTAATGGCTTCTGAAAAGTGATGCTAAGTTTAGTGAGGATATTATGAAGCCAGATAGCCTCTATGGCAGCATTGACAGCCCCCTGATACTCAGCCTCTTTTGAAGAAAGAGAAATAGCATGTTGCTTCTTGCTTTTCCAACAAATGGGACCAGAATCAAGGTGAAAACTGTATCTAGATGTGGACTTGCGATCATCAAGATCACCATCCCAATCAAAATCTGTGTATCCAACCAAGTCTGAACTTGTTACTACTACATAGTGAATCTCGTACCTGTGAGTGCCCTGTATGTAGTGTAAGATGCGTTTGGCAGCCTTCCAATGAAGCTCATGTGGCTCCATCATGAAGCATGAAACAATGTCAACTAAATTTGAAATCTCAGGGCGAGTATGAGTCGGATAGATGAGGCTACCAAAAAGGTGACGATACAAAGTAGCATCAACAAGTGGTGTGGAGCACTTTGCCTCAAGCTTGACTCCTGACAGAAAGGGATTTGGTGCAGGCTTACAATCAGCCATGTGAAAATGAGCCAAAAGATCAAGATAATACTTGGGTTGCGCAAGAGAGATCCCAGAAGAAGTCTGAGTGATCTCTATCTTGAGAAAATAGTGCAAGAGACTCAAGTCAGTCATGGAAAACCTATCATGGAGAGAAGTCTTGACACTTGCAATGATGGATGAAGTGCTCACAGTGACAATCAAGTCATCAACATAGAGAGCCAAAAAGAGAAGCGAATCCTCCTATCACAAGATGTAGACATTTGGATCTAAGTGGAATCGAGAGAACCCAACTGAGAGAAGAAAGGTGTCCATCTTGGCATACCAAGCCTGTGGGGCTTGTTTCAAGCCATAAAGAGATTTCCTCAGTCTAAAAAATAGTGAAGAATCCTGAATGAACCCCTGTGGCTTCTCCATGTAAATATCCTCATGAAGATCCTCATGAAGAAATGCACTCTTCACATCCATCTGATGTACAACCCAACCATGAGTTGCAACAAGAGAAAGTATCAGGCGAATGGAGTTCATTTTGGCAATAGGGGAAAAGGTCTTAGAATAGTCTATACAAGGAACCTGAGAGAACCGTTTAGCCATAATTCATGCTTTGAACTTGTCAACCGATCCATCTGCTAAAAATTTGGTCTGATAGATCCACTTACACCTGACCATTTTTCTTCCCTTAGGAAGTGGAACAAGATCCCAAGTTTTATTCTGAATCAAAGAGTTGTACTCTTCCTCCATTGTAAATTCCACTCAGAAATACCTGATGCTTCATGAAAGGATTATGGATCAGAAGATGTGGAAATATAGGAATGCAGAATGTCTTGGTGTTGTGACCGAGTCCTCCAAGCATCTAAAGGATCCCAAATAAGAGTACCTATTGACTCAAGTGTCTGATGAGCCCATCGAGGCATGTGAGGTGATAAAGGAGGAGAATCCCCATCCTCAGAATTTGAATTCTCTGAAGAGGAGGAAACCTCATGATCAACTCTATTAGTAGAGGTAGCTGAAGGAAAATCATCGGAGTCACTATCTGAATCATTGATGGAGGAAGGAAGAAGAGAGGATGAGCTAGGAGAGCTTTCCTCAAATTGTACACTTTGCTCAATGAAGAGCTCATGTGTCTTAGGATCCAAGAGCCGATATCCTTTGACACCATCGGGATAACCAACAAAGATACAAGGCCAACTCTGAGGTTCCAAGGCTTTGCGCTTCTCCGAAGGAATATGAGCCCATGCAGGGGAGCCAAATACTCTGAAGTATCATACAATAGGTTTCCTACCACATCATGGTTTAAAAGGAGTCATTCCCTTAAATGCCTTATGCTGAACTCTATTCTGGATGTGAGAAGCACAATTGATAGCTTCTGCCCAATATTTAGGTGCAAGGGAGCATGCGTGGATCATGCAACCAGCCATTTCTTTCAAGGACCTATTTTTCCACTTGGCCATACCATTCTATAGAGATGTATAGGTGACAGTATGCTAAAGATCAATCCCTTCAAGAGTGTAAAATTCTTCAAAGTGGTGGTTCACATATTCTCTGCCATTGTCAGTGCGGAGAATCTTGACAACCTTTCTAGACTATTTCTTGTCGCGAGCCTTGAACTCTTGAAATCTATCAAAGGCTTCTCCCTTTTGTCGAAGAAAGTAGACCCAGGTGTATCTGGAATATTCATCAATGAATGTGAGTAAGTAGCGAGCCTTGCTGAAGGACAAGGATGGTAATGGACCCGCCACATCACTGTGAACTAGCTCAAGGACTTCTAAAGCCATCCAAGCCTTCCCTTTATCAAAATTTTCCTCAGGATGTTTTCCTAAGGCACAACCAGAACAAAATCCATCTGAGAAACTGATCTTAGGAAGATCTGTGACCATATCCTTCTTGCTAAGATGCTAGAGATAGCGAAAGTTTAGATAGCCAAACGTCTCATGCCATAACTTGCTCATAGAATCTGAGTGAGTGAGCAAGGCAGTCGAATGTGAATCAGGTACAAAATGAGAGAAAGCATACAATTGAGACTTATGATCAGCCTTATCGACTGCAAGAAGTGCATTATCTTCACTTGACTCCTAATGGTGACGGAATCAGAAGTGAACTCAACTTTTCTACCATTCTGGGAAATTTGATAGACAAAGAGAAGGTTAACTGATAGATTAGGTACACAAAGGACATCCTCAAATGTACAAGTGTCAGCATCAATAGAACCTTTCTTGATGACTTCAATAGGAGAGTCATCCCCAGTGTGAATGTGGGGCATCGAACAAGGCTCCAACAAAGAAAATTGTTCTGAGTCAAGAATCCACTTCTGAGAAGAATCTGCAGTAGCAACTAGTGCAGTTTCTTTCCCTTTGCCTGATTTTGAAGGAGTAGAGGATTGTTGTGAAGAAGGAAGATTAATGTTGTTCTTTTTTAGAAGATGCTTTAGCTCATCGATCTACTTCTTGTGACAAAAGTGTTCCTCATGACCAACTTTCTTACAGTAGCAACAAGTTGGTCTTTCCTTGTTCTGATTGTTTCCCTTTGAAGAAGAGGAAATGGAGTTTGTTATTGAGGCAAAGAAGACTATGCCTGATCTTTCTGTGACTTTTTCTTAAACTTCTTTTGTTTCTTGTCAGGTTTCCCTGACTCTTTATGTTCCTTTGACTGACTAGCCAATAGAGCCTAGGACTGTGATGGATTTAAGAGCCCCATGGAAAGAAGCTTGCTTTGTTCTTGCATTAACAATTCAAAAAATGAATAAAAGGAAGGCATTATATATGTAGAGCCCATAGTCAATCTATGAGTATGAAAAATTGAAAAAAAAGCAGCGTATTCAGGTCCAAGTTTTTTAAGAGTACTCAAGACAAGTTGAATATATTTTTTCTCTATGCCACATGCTTTACATTGTGCTCTCAAATCATTTACTTTTGTTACAAAGTATTGGATGTTGTCAAAAGACTTAGGATCTAGTGCCATTAGTTGATTATCAATTTGATATCCCCTAACTTCATCAGTTGTCCCATAGAGAGTTCTTAGTTTTTCCCATGCATCATGTGAATTATCTTTCCCATCAATTTGAAACATTATATCAAGAGAAACTAAACTCCTAAGACAACCTAGAGCTTTTGTTTGTTCAAGCATCCAAATTATTGTTTCCTTAGCATCTGAGGGTTTAGTTATCTCTTCTTCAACATAGGGTGTGTACCCTTGTTGCATTAAGAAGTTCCATGCATTTTCTTTCCATGTATTATAGTTGTATGGATTTAGCAGTGGAAACTTAACATTACCCATTGTGTAAGGAAGAGATCACGAGCATAAGGAGAAGCAAAAGCACAATCACACAAAGAGACCCCCCTGAATTACACAATGAAGAAGCCCCCCCACAAGAAAAATGATTTGGCACTTTATAATTAGTGCGGTTACAATGTCCACTAGTAAGAGAAGACTTGACCTCAATTTTTTTACAAATCCTCACAAAATGATCATATACTAAAATTACAATTTTAGTATAGACTCAAATGAAATTATTGGTACCACTATGAAGTACATGAAAAAATATGCACTTTCAAAAAAAGAATCACCTCGATCTGAGGTTGTATGCAAAAGTTATATGCACTTTTGAAAGTCCCAAAATAAGAACTACACAAAGTCACATGTGAGAATATGAGATTTCCAGAAAATCCATACACTAAAATCGGAAACCATATGCACCAATGTGTAGAGCATGAAAATTTATCCAAAATCAAAAAAATAATTTTGTAGATTGGAGGTCAGGAGCCCAAGTTATGGCCTTCAGAAGTCGAACTGCAATTTCCAAAATGCCAACGGAGTGGGGGTCTACTGTAGCTTTATGATGTCATTTTTGCAAAACATATAAGCTTTATGCAAAAACTAATAGATACCTAGATGGTTTTTTGACGCGGTGAACAAAAATCAAAAGGCATTTTTTGTTTTGATCTACAGAAGATATGACTCTAATGTAACAAAACATCTTTTAGCACCAAAACATGACCCCAGCAATCAAAAAATAGCATGAAAATTCTGAATCAGCTACCTCAAACATGAAAAGGCATGTTTTAGCCTAAAAGATTGATCAGATTACATAAAATGCAAGCCGCTTGTTAGATTTGAGCTTAGAGAGTCTCTAGGAAGCTCTAAAAAAACTGCAACTTGCAAGTAAAAATATGAACCCCCCAGAAACTAGATTTTTCTCCACACTTTTTTGTTTCTCCAAATCATCAAAAGATGCAAGAGAAGAGAATACTCACGTTATTTGAAAACAACTCTACACTCTCAGATTTCAAAAAAATGCTAACCCACAACTCACAACTGCTCTGATACCATGTAAGACTTCTACCCAAGAATGCAAGTGATTGAGAGAAAGAAAAATGGAAATCAAATATGAGCCAAATAAACTGTATTCAACTCAAGAGAATGCAAAGCAATACAATATCTAATGAGATAATGTATTGAGGAATTGAGGTGATTACAAAGGTACAAAGACTCTGCTTATATAGGCAAGTGTAGATAGGAAAGATGGACATGGTTGAGACAAGTGTCTCAACCTAGAGGAAGGAGAGTTCTGATAGAACTCAACAATATCCTATAAGAAGGTGGATTCCAAGTTGGAATCAATGATATCCATCTACCCAATTAATGAATGTACCTAAGTAAACTTAAGTAAAGAGTAAACAGTAAACTATTTACTGTTAGTAATAACTGAGAGAAGGGGGGTGAATCAGTGGCCTCAAAAATTTATCCTTCAAACATTAACCACCAATCAAATAAACCTCATATTATTAAGTCCCTACAAGATGCATGCCATGAAATACTTATGATGAATAACTGTCTGTCAGTTTTCCTTGTCCGTCCTTATTCTCCTTGATTACCGATAAGTAGTATAACTATTTACTGAAACTCAATAAATAAGCAGAGTATACCGATCAACCCAGTGTTAACTATGTCAGATACAAAACAATAAAGAAATGAATCATACACACATAACACATTAATTTTTAACGTGGAAACCCTGTTAAGGAAAAAACCACTGGGACCGGTACCCCAAATTTTCACTCTTCTGAAGTGAGCCCTGTTAGGAGCCAACCCTGTTAAAGTTTACAAACACACTGTTAAGTGCGACCTTGTTAGAGGATTTTATACATAGAGGTTGTCACTTAGTATCGGCCATCTATTGCTACCATCTTTGAATCAGCCTCCTTCTAATACTGTTAATAGGTATCGGGCAAATCCAATGCTACTTTCATGAATCAACCTTTTTGGCACTCCTTGGGATGTACCTCAATATATAGAAGACTGTTAAGTCCTGCTCTGTTAAGAGACTTGATGCTTCAATGGTTAAACTAAAACACTATGACTTGTTTCTAATGCAAATTTGAATTGCATATTTTCAGGTCTATTTAAGTACATTACCTCTCTGATCAATGTATCAATTCAATTCTTTGTGCTCCACACTTTCTACTCTGTGATGTTGTGCTTCACTGTTCGTCGGTGTCTGCAGAATTCTTTAGCTCTCCTTCAACTTGATTGATCAGGACTATATGAAGTTCTTCTTCATTAGTTTCTCTTCAAAATCCTCTTTTTATTCACTCCCCTTAATCCCCTTTCCGTGGATGTGATGTTACGAAAATGAATTAATCTTGTCTCTTATATAGACATGATATTCACTGTTTCTTGATTCTTGATTCTTGATTCTTGGCGTGAAAAACAATCCAACCAATTTGATTTAAAGCATAACTCCTGATTTATCTCATAGATATCTTCTTGCCAACGATACAAATCATCTTTAAATCAATTACTTAACTCTGGTCTAATAAAACAAAGAAAACAACCAGTTAAGTCTATCTTTAAGCTCTTGCCAACTAGATATTTTGTTTTTTTCTGAACTCTCTATTCCGTTGGTCAATTCTTTAGTTAGTTGTTGGTGACAATTGACAGTTCCATCGACATGAATCCAGTTAGCTTCAGGATCTCCATCCATTGGGCATCATTAGATTTTTACTCGTTGGGCAACTCTATTTTCAGCTCGTCAGGCATCTTGTGGTTTTGCTTCATCAGGCAACATTGTCTTCTACTCGTCGGGTATCACTGTGACTTTTCTTCTTCGCCTTTACCGATGGTGTGCACTCCATCGGTGTTGTCTATCACTTAGTGAATACTTTACTTTTATGCATTGTTGAAAGCATAACCTTTGTTCTATTGATTCTCTAAAGTCTTTGGCATTATGTATGTGACCGTACATATGATATCAAGTTCACATCAATGACAATACAAACCATTAACTGATTTAATGCTTTGCATTATCTTCAAATTAATCATTATCAAACATTCAATCAGTTACATGTCATCATTTACTCCAACAGTACTCCTAATAGTGTACTAGTCACTTCTAACTGGGTGAACCCTCAAAAGGGGTATTTGTAGCTCCTAACAGGGAAAAATTATATACTACAGTATTAGGATTGTGGGTGTCATCCCCACCATGATTTTTTCCCTCTTACAAGGTTTCCATGTGAAAATAACTGTATTATGTGTGTGGAATTTGTGGATGCTTGTTATTACTATTTTATTTATATTTGCATCAGTTACTTTCTTTATAGATTTGGAAAGCATTGCACCAGTTATTTAGTTCAATTTTTGAATTAGTTCAATATCTATTTGTATTGATTGACCCCCCTCTTAGTACCTATCATTTCTAAAAATTGATATTAGAGCTTAGGTCCTTTTGGTGATAAGTCTATGAGCTTGTGAAAAGATCCACTATTATGGAAGAGTATAGGTTGTTAGTAATAACTGAGAGGGGGGGTGAATCAGTGGCCTCAAAAATATTCCAATTAATCAACCCAAAAACTTAGTACCACAATATTAAGCCTCTAGTTATCTTCAGTCCTATAAGATGAATGCCTTCAAATATGCTCATTAAATTACTACTGATTGGAATGTTCTGTTAAACCATATTCTTTTAGTTTACTGAATATCATTCTTTCATTTACTGAAAATAGTAAATTACTTAGAGTATACCGATCAATCCAGATTAGTTATTTGTAATGCAAAACACTAAATTAATGACTCATAAACATATTGACACATGGATTTTTAACGTGAAAACCTTGTTAAGGGAAAAACCACTTGGGACTGGTAACCCAAAATTTTCACTCTTCTGAAGTGAGCTCGGTGAAGAGCCAAACCTGTTAAAGGTTACAAACACACTGTTAGGTGTGACCTTGTTAGAGGATTTAGTAGAATAGTTTGTCACTTGATATTGGGCATCTCTATGCTACCTTCTATGACCAAACCCAGTGTATTTTGTCAAATGGTATCTGGCATCTCATGCTATCTTCATGATCACACTTTTTGATACTCCTTGGGATGTATCTCAATATAGAAAGGATCTTTAAATCTTTCTCGGTTAAGAGACTTTCTATATCAATGGTTAAACTGAAACAGTATGATCTGTTCACATATACAAATTAGACTTGTAGATTTTCAGATCTATTGTAAGCTCTTTCTAATCAATAAATCATCTCAATACCTTTGCTCCACTTTCTGCTAGGTGATGGTGTGTTCCTCTGTTGCTAGGTGTCCACAAAAATCTCTAGCTCTTTTCTCATCTTGATTGATCAAGACTGCATGAAGTTGTTCTTCATCAGTTTCACTTTAGCATCCTCTTTTCTATTCACTCCCCTTTCTTAATTCATAATGAATTAAGTTGTCTCTTTATAGACATGATATCATTGTTTCTAGGTTCTTGATTTTCTTGATCTTGGCGTGATCCACAATTCTTGCCAATCTGATTTAAAGCATAACTCCTATTTTATCTTGTAGAAATCTTCTAGCCAACTAGAAAAAATAACTTTAAAACCTTTACTTATCTCTGGCTTTAGCTTGTCGATGAAAAAAATTATAACTACCAGTTGAGTTTATATTTAGCTCTTCCAACTAGATATTTTTTCATTTCTGAACTCCAGTTAATTTTGGTGTTTTAACTCTTGTTACCTTCAATTAAAATTTCAGTTCTCCTCGGGCTTCTCCATCAGGGTTGTCTTTCCATCGGGCTTGTCTGTCCATTGTGTTACACTATAATTTTGGCCGCCGGGTATGCTTGTGATTCTTCTCGTCAGTAATGCTCATCGGGTTCTTTTCTCGGGCATCACTGTGACTTAACTTTTGGTGATATTTGTCTGTCGGGTTCCACTAGTTGTCGATGTTTGTAGTCACTTTGTGAATGCTTGCATTTTATGCATACTGAAAGCATAATCTTTATCTCTCTAATTTTTTGAAGTCTTTGACACTTTGAATATAACCGATTAGATTATATCAAGTTGACATCAATGACAATATAATCTATTAACTGTTTTAATGTCTTGCATTATCTTTCTGCATTTCAGTGATCAACTTAACATCTTCAAACATTCAATCAATTACATGTCATCAATCTCTCCCTTTGGCATTGATGGAAATACACTACATTATCACACTATATTATTACTAATACAATATGAAATATAACAGTTTCATCAATCTTTCCTATTGTAACTATTACAAATGTCTAGATCTTGGTAAGCTCAAATAGCTTAGATTTGGTTCTTGCAGAGTGATTATCTTCAATTTTCAATCCCTTCACTAGATAGATATAGCAACTTATTTTTTTGTTCTGATATGTGTTCTGCCTTGACTGTTCCTCTTCTTGATAATTTCTTTTTCCTTTGACAGCAATGAGTCATCTCTCCCTTTGTGTGTATTCTCTTCCTTCTATTACTTCTCTCCCTTTGATGGATATTTCAGATGTAATCAATCTCTCCCTTTGGATAATGATAAAATCTCTCCCTTATACTGGTGAGAATTTCTCTCCCTCCTGATAATGAGATAATCTCTCCCTTTGACAACAATGCCAAACAATTTTATTTTATATCATCTTCCATCCTTTTTATAATATATTACTTGAATTTCCCTATCCATCAGCAATACATTGACTCTAATGTTAGGTGCAAATTTGTACCTTGCTATGTACAGATGTATCTTTTTCTATCCATATATGTACTTGCATCAACATGAATGATCTTTTGATTTGTTATAGGCCGATGCAACCTTCTAGTCATCTTACTGACCAATAGACAAGGGTTGTACCCCTAGTCTCTTTCTCAGGTACTCAAATGTATCTTTCGGTGATGGCTTGGTGAATATATCAGATAATTTTTCCTTTGATTGAACATATTCTAGTATCACTTCCTTTCCTTTCACTTTTTCCCTTAGATAATGATACTTGATTTCTATATGCTTAGTCTTAGAATGCATGACTGGTTTCTTTGATATGTTTATTGCACTTCTATTATCACAATAGATAATCATTGGTTCAAGAATCTTCATATTCATACCTTCCAGTAACTGTTTGATCCATGCAACATTGGAGTAATTTGCAGCAGCAACCACATATTCTTCTTCTGTATTAGACTGAGAGATGCATCCTTGCTTGTTGCTAAGTCTGTCATCCATGAAGAATGCTCCTCCAGTCGTTCTTTTTCGGTCATCAATATTTCTAGCCCAACCAACATCTGTATAGACTTGTAGCTTTAATTTTCCTTCTCTTTTATACCATAAGCCATAGTCCTTGGTGTTCTTCAGATATCTCAAAATTCTCTTAACAATAGTCATATGTGACTCTTTGGGATTAGAAAAGAATCTTGCAACTATTCCAACTGCATGTGCTATATCTCGTCTGGTATGAACAACATACATTAGTTTTCCAATCATTGATCTATACAATGTTTGATTTACCTCATTAGATTTGTCTTCTTTTGTCAGTTTACATCCAGTAGCCATAGGTGTTCCAAATGGTTTGGAATCTTCCATCTTGAATATATTCAACACTTCCTTGATGTATTTGGACTGAGTGATATATATGCCTGCATCTTGTTGAAGAATTTGTAGACCAAGAAATAATTTGATCTCCCCAAACATAGACATTTCAAAATCTTTGCTCATTTCATTAGCAAAGGATTTGCATAGCATTTCATTTCCCCCAAAAATGATATCATCAACAAAAATTTCAGCAATCAGAATATTACCATCAGTATCTTCTTTTAAGTATAGATTACTATTTTCACTTATTCTTATAAATTAAATGCTAATGAGATAGGAGTGAAGTCTTTCATACCAGGCTCTAGGTGCTTGTTTCAATCCATACTAGGCTTTATGTAGTCTACATACCATGTTTCTCTTGTCTGGATCAACAAACCCTTCTAGTTGCTCAATGTATACCTCTTCTTCAAGTATTCCATTTAGGAATGCAGATTTGACCTCCATCTGGTATACCTTGAATCCTTTGTATGCAACATAAGCAAGTAAGATTCTAACTCCTTCTAGTCTAGAAATGGGTGCAAAGGTTTCACCATAATGAATACCTTCTTCTTGTACACATCCCTTGCATACTAATCTTGCTTTGTTTCTAGTGACTTCTCCATTCTCATTCAGCTTATTTCTAAATATCCATTTGGTACCAATGACATTCTTGTCATCTGGTCTTGGTACTAGCATCCATGTACTATTCTTTTCTATCTTCTCTATTTAGTCATTCATAGCACTAACCCATTCCTCATTTTCAAGTGCAGTATTAACAGATTTAGGCTCAAAATTACAAAGTAAACATATGGTGCTTAGTGACTTACTTCTTGTTCTCATTCCAGCCTTCTTATCTCCTATGATCTAATTCTATGGATGATGTCTTCTGACATACTTGACAAGTTTCAGTTTAGCTCTGTGTTCATCATTCTGATCATCATCTTGACCTTCATTCTAATCTCCATCGCTCGGAACATCATCTTGAGGATTTTCCTGATGTTCGGTAATTGCAGCCTGATGCTCGGGTGCAATGTTTTGTTTCTTAGGAGTGATACACTGTTTCTTAGGTAGAGTGTTAGGTTCTTCAGTATAAACAAACCTATTGTAGTCCTCTGGTTCTTTTCTACTTTCCTTATCATTATTTTCTGCAAATTCATCTATTTTCACATTTGCACTTTCAATGATCTTGTTAGATGGCTTGTTAAGATATTTATAAGCCTTGCTATTGATTGAATACCCTAGGAAGATACCTTCTTCACTTTTGGAGTCAAGTTTTCCATTTCTATCATCCTTCAAAATATAACATTGACTACCGAAGATTCTGAAGTAACTTAGATTGGTTGTATGACCATACCAAAGCTCATAGGGTGTCTTCTTTGTGTCCTTCAATTGTACTCTGTTTAATGTGTATATAGCAGTACTGACAGCTTCCCTCTGAAAAGTTTGAGTGATGCCTTTCTCAATCATCAATGTTCTTTCACAGTCAACAATTGATCTATTTCTCCTCTCAGCAATTCCATTTTGTTGTGGTGTTCTTGGTGCTGAAACCTATCTTTTAATTCCATGCTCATTGCAATAGTTAGTGAATTCATCTAAAGTAAATTCCCCTCCTATATCTAACCTTAAGCATTTCAAAACATAACTATCGTCATTCTAGAATAATCATCAACAAAGAGAATGAAATACCTATCTCCATAGTAACTCTTTGTCCTCATGGGTCCACATAGATCAGTATGGACTAATTCTAGAATTGCATTAGATGTATGGGCTTTACTCTTGAAACTAGACTTTGTCATGTTACCTTTTTGAAAATTCTTGCACATGAGATGCTCAGGCTTAGTCATGCTCGGTAAGCCTCTAAATTTTCTCTTATTGCTTATGTTTATCATGTTGTCAAAGTTCACATGAAACAATCTTTTTTTCCATAACCATATGTCTTCGTTTCTAGCCATCAAATAAGTGGTGTTATTGTCATCAAGATAGAAAAGGTTACCTTTTGTATGTTCACCAGTTCTGATCAACCTTCATGATTCATTGAAGATATTTGCCTTCTTATGTTGAAATGCTACTCTGTGACCTGTATTTTTTAGCTGTGAAACACTTAACAGATTATAATTTAGTCCTTTTACCCAGTAAGAATTTTCACATTTGATCAGGTTATTTAACATTATGGTTCCTTTACCTTTAACTGGACAAGGTGTGTCATTACCCATTCTTACTGAACCACCATTATAGTATTCAAAAGTTTCAAACTTTTGCTTATCACTGATCATATAGTGAGTTTAGCCACTATCTATGATCCAGACATCATTCTTACTAACCTTAGATATGAGTGCAGTTTCATACCTTTCTTCTTCTACGTCTGAGTCATCCTTCATGGCCACAAATACCATCTCACTGTCTTCTTCAGATTCAGTGTCAGTGTCATCATCTCTATTCTCAGCTAGGTAAAAATCTTTCTTCCCTTTGTCCTTGTAGTCTCAGGTATCTCTCTTGTCAGTTTGTCGGTTGCTTCAGTAATCTTTGTTATCACCTCTATCAAACTTCTTCTCATATGATATGTCATTACTTCTGTCATCTTTTCTTCTATTAGGACATCTTGCAGCAAAGTGTCCAACCTCTTTACAATTAAAACATACAAGTGGTAATTTACCTTTGCCTCTCTGCAATCTTCTTGCCATTAGTGCTTCAATCTCATCAAGATCTTGATCATCATTGTCACTTTGACTATCATTTCTAACAGAGTGTCTATGACTTGATTTACTTATTTTCAAAGAATATTTGAATGCAGATTCTATAGATGGTAAGACACTATTATCAAAGTTATTCATCTCAAATGAAATCAGTCTACCATTCAGACTATCTAGAGTAACTGTATTGTTTGCAACTGCTCTCATTTCTTGTATAGAAGAAACTCTAATAGCATATACATGCAGTAAGGCTCTTAAGATTTTAATTACTACTATCTCCTCTTCAATTACACCTCCAACTCCTCAGATAGCATTGACTACATCTTTGATTCTACGGCTATACTGAGTGATATTTTCTCCTTCCTTCATCCTTAGGTCATCAAACATCCCTCTTAGGATTTCTGCCTTGGCTCTTAGTACATTAGCATCTCCTCCATGTACCAACTTCAACTTATCCCACATTTTCTTAGCAAAGGTGCAGGTTTTGACATCTTCAAACTCAGCATTGAAGAGTGAGGAAGCAAGTTTTATCATCAAGCAATTATGCTCATGTTTTTCTCTTAATTTCTCAAGAGTGTGAGGTCCTATAGGCAACACATATTTAGTATCAAGGTATTGAGTAACATCATTACCAATACCTGATAAGTGGTCTTATTCTACTTTTCCATGATGAAATTTTTTGTTTATTCAACTTAGGCACATCTCGTCTGTTCATCTTGTGATCTTTTGTTTGAGCTGTTGAACTCCCTTTCTAAGCACACAAGCTCTGACACCAATTGTTAGTAATAACTGAGAGGGGGGGTGAATCAGTGACCTCAAAAATATTCCAATTAATCAATCCAAATACTTAGTACCACAATATTAAGCCTCTAGTTATCTTCAATCCTATAAGATGAATGCCTTCAAATATGCTCATAAAATTACTACTGCTCGGAATGCTCTGTTAAACCATATTCTTTTAGTTTACCGAATAACAGTTTTTCATTTATCGAAAAATAGTAAATTACTTAGAGTATACCGATCAATTCAGATTAGTTATGTGTAATGCAAAACACTAAAGTAATGACTCATAAACACATTGAAACATGGATTTATAATGTGGAAACCTTGTTAAGGGAAAAACCACTTGGGACCGATAACCCACAAATTTCACTCTTCTGAAGTGAGCTTAGTGAAGAGCCAACCCTGTTAAAGGTTACAAACACACTGTTAGGTGTGACATTGTTAGAGGATTTAGTAGAATAGTTTTGTACTTGATATTAGGCATCTCTACGCTACCTTCTATGACCAAACCCAGTGTAGTTTGTCAAATGGTATCTGGAATCTCATTCTAGGTTCATGATCAAACTTTTTGATACTCCTTGGGATGTATCTCAATATAGAAAGGATCTTTAAATCCTGCTCGGTTAAGAGACTTTCTGTATCAATGGATAAACTAAAATAGTATGATCTATTCACGTATACAACTTAGACTTGTAGATTTTCAGATCTATTATAAGCTCTTTCTGATAAATAAATCATCTCAATACCTTTGCTCCACTTTCTGCTTGGTGATGTTGTGTTCCTCTGTTGCTTGGTGTCCGCCAAAATCTTTAGCTCTTTCCTCAACTTGATTAATCAGGACCACATGAAGTTGTTCTTCAACAGTTTCACTTTAGCATCCTCTTTTCTATTCACTCCCCTTTCTTAATTCGTAATGAATTAAGTTGTCTCTTTATAGACATGATATCACCATTTCTAGGTTCTTGATTTTCTTGATCTTGGCGTGATCCACAATTCTCGCCGATCTAATTTAAAGCATAAATCCTATTTTATCTTGTAGAAATCTTCTTTCCAACTAGAAAAATAGCTTTAAATCCTTTACTTATCTTTGGCTTTATCTTGTTGATGAAAACAATGATAACTACCAGTTAAGTTTATATTTAGCTCGGCCAGCTAAATATTTGTCATTTCTGAACTCTAGTTAATTTCGGTGCTTTAACTCTTGTTAGCTTTGGTCAACACTTTAGTTCTCCTTAGGATTCTCCATTGGGGTTGTCTGTCCATCGGGCTTGTCTGTCCATTGGGTTACACTATAATTCTGGTCCTCGGGTATGCTTGTGATTCTTCTCATCGATAATGCTTGTAAGGTTCTTTGCTCGGGCATCACTGTGACTTAACTTTTGGTGATCTTTGTCCATCGGGTTCCACTAGCCATTAGTTTTTGTAGTCACTTAGTGAATGCTTGTATTTTATTCATTACTGAAAGAATAATCTTTATCTCTCTGATTCTCTGAAGTCTTTGACACTTTGAATATAACTGATCAGATTATATCAAGTTGACATCAATGACAATACAATCCATTAACTGTTTTAATCTCTTGCATTATCTTTCTGCATTTTGGTGATCAACTTAACATCTTCAAACATTCAATCAGTTACATGTCATCATAGGTATGAGATGCAACTTGATAATACAAACAAGATGATCAGGGAGCTAAAGGAAAAGCTGAGACACTCTCTTACAAAGAGGAAAGAACTTGCTGATCAACTAAGTGAAAGTCAAGATTACATAGAACAATTGTCTAAAGGAAGTACATCTGAAGAAGCAGTGGTGAATTTGTTGGAAAAGAATAAGAAGCTTAAAGAAAATATGACCAATCTAAAAAGAGAGCTTGAAAGTCAGTCTGTCAGGATGTGTGAAGATCTGGAATAAAAAACGAGTGCAGAAGCTGCCAAGAAAGTTGTTGATGATGCCCTAAAAGAAAAAGGTGAAGATCTTGCCAAACTAAGATAGGAATTTACCCTATATCAAAATCAAATTTAGGAAACTACTATAGAGAACCTTCAAGTATTAGCTGAGAATGAAATACTTAGGAAGATGAATGAGTAATTGAGGAAAGAATTGAAAATTGAGAAATAAGCAAATGAAAAACTAAGAAAACACAATGAAAGCTCAAAAAAGCTTTATGAACAATTGAAGAGTCAAAGAAGACACTGAGATACAACCGGTATAGGTTATTCAAGAGAAGGAACGTTCAAAGTTGGAGAGTCCTCTAAATCTGAACCCAAGGAGGCACAAGAAGATCAGATGGTAGATCCAATCAAATTGGGTAAGAAACCTAACAAACCTACTTGTTACAACTTTGGAAAGCTTGGTCATAGTGCAAATAAGTGTAGGAGAAACCCAATGAATAGACCCTACTCTTATAATGGTTATTGTTACAATTATCACAAGTATGGTCATGTTGCATATGAGTGTAGATCTAGTAGTAGTTCCAGTGGTGGTAACTTTGATGGATACTATTTTTCATGCAACAAAAATTATAGGTCAAGAGTATATGCACCTAGGTCACCTATTCCATCGGTGATACTGGTAGAAGGGAAATAAAATTCAACACTACATGTTCTGTATTTGGTAACTATGGATGCCTAGCAATAAACTGTAGCATGTGACCTATGAGAGGTAATACTGGTCCTTGGAATTCAACATGTATAGTATATTTTGTCTATCATAAGATAGGTCATCTGGCTAAAGACTATCAGTTTAAGAACCAATCTCCTTATTAGTCAGAAGATGGAAAAGGAAAGTAGGTTTCTAATGTTGATGAATCCATAAGTGATATGAAGAAGACATGGGTATAGAAAGGTGAACTAAATTTCTCTGAGTTGATTGAAAACTCCACAAGTTTAGAAAATGTGGAAGTTCCATCGGTAAACTAAGCATATTATTTTCTTAGGGGGAGCACTTAAAGATAAATCCATTACCAATCCCCTAGACTCAAGAGTGGTAAAGAGACATATGCACATTATGGTGTAAGTTTCTATGATTTTGTATTTGATATTGTGTATAAACTACACTGAGATTTCAAAATCAATGTCTATTTGATAGCTCAACTATTACTGTTGTTTGAGCACCAACCAGTGGATACATGTTAACTGGAAATATGACACTATTCCTACTGTTGAAGTATGCATCGTCTATCTCTCTAACATTATATAAAGGGCCAAGTAACTTATTTTCACACTCTTTAACTTTTAATTGAGAATTCGAGAGCTATCTTAAGCTACTTTGTGCAAAAGGTTAATTTTGCGATTGAGATCTAGAGTTTATTTCACATCGAGTTTTCATGAAACTCTAGCATGTGTATTACAAGATATAATTTTAGTTGGTGGTTTGAATTGTGTGTTGTGGAAAGTTGGTTGTAATGGCAGAGAATGTTGATAGACGAGTTCTGGTAAACATTTATGAGGAACCTCAACCCTTATTCAAACTTCATCCAATCTAAGTAGCTGAGATTGATATGTCTAGTGCTCTCTCCACTATTCCTTGTGATGTGATGCTAGTTGAAGATGTTCGGTCTTATATCCATTGTAGAATCAAAGAATTGGGAGCTGAAGCAGTCCAGAAAGAATACAGGGTATGTGCATCAATGGAAAGTTGAAAGTCGATCACAAACATCTACAAGAGAAGGGTTTGCCTTATGATGTGGACATTCCTAACGAATTCCATCCCGATTGGATTCAATATGTATTGAGAAGAGTGCAGGATCAATTCATGTGGCTAGAAAGACCGCACAAGATTTCAAAGATATTGATTCACAGAGTTACATGATTTCAAGCACAAGGTTTGGAATGTACATTGAGAATGGTGGCTACTCATCTGGTCACTAAACTAACCAAATCCAAACTAGATGGGAGAGAAATAAAATTGATCATATTATAGATAAGGAAGTTCATTTCACGTCTACAGTGATAGGATACAAAGTTTACCAGTCTAATCGAGCTAACATTGTGCCCAGTGGAGCTATTCATGCTGCCTATTGGATTGTGAAGGATGATTCAATATATGATCTATGTGAGATGATCAGAACCCAATTAATGACAAACATGGAAAGGATAAAGAGAGAGAAGATTCAATCATTTAAGTATGGAGCCCTATTGGTACATATGTTTTTCTATGTTCAAAAGTTCTTCCCCGATAAAGGAAGGAGTCACACTGAGAGGGATTATTTTAATCTCACATTAAGGTATGAGTCACACTTAGAGGGCCTTGAACTTTTGTAGTGGTTGGTGACAAGTGTCATTTAATAATAAATTTATGAAACACCTACCTATGACAACATAGGACAAATTTATAACACACCAACTTACGATAGTTTATGATAGATATTATGACATAATAGACAAGTGTCAAAGACATATTTTCATGGAGAAGGTGGAGCCAAAAATTTGGTAAGGACAAGTTGTCAGAGAATTTTCTATTGTTAGGTAGTTATGACTAATTCTCTTACAACTATAAGTGATGCTAGTGATGATTATTTTTATGACAATTGGAAGAGGTGTAAGAGCATCTGTCATACCTCAAGATAGTAAAATTCAGGTGATCAACTTAGGAGATTTGATTGGAGAGTCATTTTTAGATATACATGTTTTATTTGCATGCTTTTAGGTGGTTGGAATATTATATGCAAATTATTTTGTACGACCCCATCTTCTATCTTCATGTAGAAGCCTTCTCCTTTATTGTATTTATTTATATATAAGGTTGTCTTAGAGAGAATTATGTATGTTGTGTATTACATGTGAAATGTTATGTTGCATAAATCAATCTAGATTTTGGGAGGTCATACTATTTAGTTAATCACTTTCCTTTTTTCATTTATGCACGTTCCATTTTTTTACATTTAACATGATGCATTCCTTTCATTTTCCAAGCAAAATGTATTCAATGTCTACTGAAGAATCTAAGTGTTGATATTGTATTGTAACCGTTAGTTTACTAGAATATAAAATATTGTGTTTTTGGAGTGTGGTTTTTTTGTCCCAAAAGGGTTTCCCCAAAAATATGCCTTATGTTCATAATTGTATATTTCTATGCATGTTCATTATCTCCTTTTAAATGTGTTTCTATTTTCGTAGTAGTTAATATTTGTAAGAAAAAAATTATTATCTCCCCCACAAGGTTAGTGTTAGGAAACATTTTTTTCACCTTCTAAGCTTCCTTTCAGCTGGTATTAGAGAATTCCAATTTTTTGTCTCATTGTTACATTGAAGGTGTTTTATACAAATCTCAATTTGAGTAGGAGCTAGTATAGACTATTTTCTTAATTGTTTGGCAAGAGGAAGATGACAAGAACATATAGAAAAAATGATATGGAGAAGTTTAATGGAAGCAACTTTAAAATTTTGAAGTTGAAAATGGAGGATGCTACTTATGGATAGGGATTTACGAGCTGCAATATTTAAAACAAAACCTCATACTACTAGTCAAGAAGCTTGAGATACAATGAATTAGAAGGCTAAGGGTTTGATAAGAATCCCTTTAGCTTATCTAGTGTTCCTGACTACCAATGAAGAAAAGATTGAAAAGGATCTTTGGAAGAAGCTTGGAAATGTTTATCAAGCTACATGCCTAGCAAATAAGTTTTTTTTTGAGAAATAATATGTATTCTTGAAGATGAAGGATCCATTGTTGATTATCTTAATGCATACAACATGATTGTTACTTAGTTGGGTTTTGTTGGTGACAAGATTGGGGAGGAGGATCATTGAATTCTTTTGTTGTGTTCTTTACTTGACTCACAAGACCACCTCATTATGGATATTGGGAGTACAACCACCAAATTAAAGATGGATGAGGTGGTAGTATCATTACTTTCTAAATAGATGAAGATGGAGACTTCCAAGTTAGCTAAGGAGACTCGTGCGGGCCATGGTAGATGGAAAGAGAAATGCAAGAAGAATGACAAGAAAGATGAAAGAGGAAAATCCAAAACTTGTGGGAGATCTAAGTCTCCTAGAAAGTCTAAGGCAAAGCATTGGAACTACACCAAAATCAATATCTCTAATTCAATACCTTATTATAAAATCCTGTATTTCTATTTTTATCAATCAATATAAATACAATTAATTATTATATGTACAAATATTTTAATTAATAAAATATATATTTTAATTGTACTTAAATTATCTATTATGTTTTATATAATATACATAACTAGTAGTTGCACGCTTTTGTCCGTGCAACGATGAGCCGCTAGGAGTTTTGATAAGGAATTTGGAGAATGATATATAACAATCCTTAGCTCATGAGGTTTTATTGCAAATTATATGTCTTCATATTTGTGTAAAGTTTATTGCATAATATTGATAGGAAAAAAGTGATATATGAAACAAAAAATAATATTCATTCTTGTGAAGGAAAAACAAATAAAATCTGAGAACAATATGTCATATAAATATGAAAATAGAGTTAACAAAGAGTAAAAATAAAAACCTGTGTATTTATTACAATGTTGCCTAAAGAAATTAACATTGATTCCCATCATAAACGGAACATAAATTAACATTCATTTATGTGAAGGAAAGGCAATAGTCTGCCATATAAATTTGGAAAAAGAGTTTACAAACAATTGAAATCAAACTCTATTTACGTAGATCAATGTTACGAAAAAATATGGTACAAAGTTGATGAAGGACAATGTTGAAAATTTAAATAATTTTTTTTGATGAAGGACAATGTTCATAAAACTTAGAAAATCAAAAAATCCCTCATATGTTGTAGCTTTGACTGCTAGAAAAATCCTAGTAGGTAGGACATAAGATTATGAAAATAAAAACTGTGAATTCTTTTTTTAAACTACCATAGTTATGTCCTAATTTTTCTGCTATTAAATACTCTGAAAAACATGTTGTAGAGTAACTTTATAAGAACATCACAGATCTCTAAATTCTGAAAACCCTAAGTAGGAAGATTGCATGGTATATAATCATAACAACTTTCCATGGGTTATTCACTCTATTATAATCCAAATATACAATGTACTAACTTATTCTAACTTTTCAGTGAAGGGCAAATCTGCAAACATTGTAAAAGTAGAGAAATCTGCAAAATATTCCAAGGGTGGGGGAGCTACATTATTTCTAGAGTTCTTCAATGATTGAATTGTAATAGAACAAATTCAATCCATGAAATTAAAAACAAATTCAGCACATAATCTAAAGCCTAAACCTATGTTTTTCTTTCCCTTCTAAATTTAGAGTTTAGAAGAAGCCTCTAAATATACCGATCCAAAAGAAAAAATAGGCGATCCAATCAGTGCTATTCCATGGATGAATTTCAACCAACACACATTGGAATAATGCAAGTAGTACCACCCGGTTTCTCGCTATCTACGATTTTAGGCTATCCATCAGTAGAAGAAATGGGTAAGGAATCCAATTCAGGGTCTCAATGAGTAAAAGAACAACACCAAACAATTAAATCAGAAGTGAAACATAAATTTTCATCTTCCACACTATATGTGTCCTGCAATTTGTGGTATATATCCATCCAGCAGGCTAATGTTAAACATGACCAAGTACTTAAAAAAAACTCAGCATTCCAATAAGCTGAAAAAAAGGGATAAGAAAAGGGGGAAAAACACAAGGTGAGTTGCTATTACTGCTTTCAGATTTTAAAAAAAATATTGAATGAGAAAATAGGGGAACACAGGTGAACACTTTTTCTTAGCTGATTTCCAAGAGCAAAGCTCCCACATAAAGCCTATCGGCTTAATAAAAATCAAACAATACTAAATTAATCAATTAAAAAATTTATACTAATAATATTGTAAAACATATTGAAATTTTATAAATAAACAAAATATAAAAGAAAATCTTATAATAAACAATACATAAACAACATACAAAAGAAGGCTGAATGTAGCAATGGCTAGAAATGTAGCATTTAGAAAAATAAAAACATCTCCATATTACCAGAAATGTATAACCTTATTTAGGTATTTTTTAGTTCCAACATACAACTACATTTTTTAAAAGACTATCATTTGAATGAATGAGTGATTTTAATGTGTCTACTAGACTGATCAAGCCAAACTGCAAAAATTTAAATAAGATTTTTCTCAAAAATGTAACATTGAAATGAATTTTGAATTGTATTGAATAGCATTTGTGATGTCCTTAGAGTCCTGCATGCAAAATTTACATGATTAAACGCATCGTGCAAATTGTTTAAAAAAACTTAAATTGCTTTAAAAAACTCAATTATTTTGCAAAGTGTCAATTTTTTTTATTTTTTTTCAATTCAGAGATAGATCGTTGATTTCCAGCTAAATTACACTTTAAATTTGAAGATCACACAAATTTTATAGGTTTTATAGAATTGTTAATATTGCTTAAAGTCGTCATCACAGTCGAAAGAAAAAAAAAATAAAAGAAATTTCTACAATTAAATACTGGTAAAACGCCTATGCAAAAATCACCTAGAGAAATCGACAACAAGATAATATTAATGGCTTACCTGGATTTAAAGAAACTTTTGGAGAAATCGATAGCTCATATAAGATGCAATTTCATCCTTATTGGGGAAAAGGTAGATTTTATTTTACGGATCATCTTTAACCCCTCATAATTATTATATAGAGGATCATCTAAATCCAATCCGTTGCTTTTTTCCTAATAATACAACTGTTAGGAAGAATTGCATTTCATCTTGTATTGAAGAAAATTGTTGGAAGAATGCCATTGATGGCGCAGAAAAAGTACAAAAATAAAATAATAAAAAGTGAAAATAAAGTGTAATAAAATATCACTTAGGGTTTGTTGGAGTCTTCCCGCTATCTACGATTTCAAGCTATCCATTGTAGACGTCCAAAAATATTAGTATTATTACTGATATTAATTTCCCTCCTATTCCTCTCACTATTTAATTTAAATCTAATTAAATAGTTTCATTTTTAAATAGTTTAAACACTATTCTAATGTATTTTATTTAAATACATTTTCTTCACAAAATCCCCTTTTTAATAAATTTATATTTATTAAAATCCTCCATTTTCTTAATTCTTCTAAGCTATGATTTGTTCAAATTTAATTTGAATTAAATCTAACCCCTAGCTAGGAACCTATTAATCCTATCCTATAGCCTACCCTATTCCTACCCTACTCCCATCTACTTCATATCCTAAATGTGTTTTCACATTTAAATACCCTTTAATCGTGCTTAAATAGGTGATTCCTAACCTTTTTAAGGTTAATAGGATGCTCAACTTCATGGATAAAAATATCTCCAAATATCTCCAAAAAGGAAATTAATTCCTTTTGCCACCTTTGTCTTCCTTTGTTGAAATATGGAGCCACTCAATTTAATGCCATTTTTTACTTGAATTTGGTCATATTTCAAAGGCATGTGCTTCCAAATTTGGTCATATTTCAAAGGCATGTGCTTCCTATGTGGCTCTTATGTGGATGCCACGTAGATGCCACCTCATTCAAGCCCCTTCCTCTTGCCCAAAATCCTATAAATAGAGGCCTTCTCCTCTCACATTTTCATCTCTCAATTTGCATTGTTATCATGTTAGTGCTATGTTAGAATTATCATTTTGAATTCATGCTCATGCTCTTTAATGTTTATGCATTTCATTTGCTTAGATAATTTAGAAATCACATGCTAGGAGTTCACTTTGGTAAAATGAATCATAGATTTGCATAAGACTTTCTTATCATCCTCATTTAGCATAAGATTTTCATATCATCTTCACTTGCATTAGGATCACGTTATCATCTTGAAGATGGATTTTGAGACTAGTTTCTTCATAACTAGTTCTTGAACCTTTCTTCTAGCTAGATAGTATCATTTCATCGTAATTGCATTGGGATTCATAGCAAATTGTGTGTTTGAGAGAGCACACCCACATATAATCTAAATAAGAAAATCAAAATGAGTAGATTAGGGTGAAAACTTACTCATTTTAGTTAATCAGATGTTATTTGGTGTCTTCGTTGTCAGTTAGATCTCATACATGCTTTTCTTGTCATGATATATTTGAATTTGCATGCTTTTCTTGTCATGATATATGCTAACCTGCTAATGTTTGCATGTTTGAGCTTGCTCCCAACAGATTGAAGATTTCACGTATACACATTCTGGCACACCCGGTGGGACCCACGTCCCTAAAATTTCATGCTTTTTTGGCCAAAACCGCTCAGAACCCAAATCGACGTCTCTGAGACACACACAAAGTCGTTTGCGCAAACGTCGGTTTACCCTGAATCGTCGTTCGGCATTTACGCAAATCAGCGTCTCCGACACCAACCGGCGTCTCCGCCTGTTATTCATATGTTGAATCTCTATTGACTTTAGCTTCAATTTATCAAGTTTATTTGTGTTTCCTGCTGTTTTGCCATATTTGATCATTCTGTTTTTTAGCAGAAGTCAATTTTACAAGCAGATATAATGGCAAAATCTTATTAGGAAACGCTATTTCTTGATAAATTAGAAAAATAACAATTCTTAAGAGTCAATTAGTGTTCAAAATAGGGTTTTTTATAAATTTAGAAGCTTACTAAAAAGGTCAAAATCACTTATTGTGTTGTTTGTTGTGTTTACAGGCAAATCGACGTCTGCGGAAACGCCAGTTCATGAACCAGCGTCTGCGCGACACGAATCGGCGTCTGCGCATGGTATAACAATTTTCCTTGCTCTTCTATTTTCTGGTTATTTTACACATTGTCATTTTTAAACCAGATAGTAGAATCAGCGTCTGCGCCCTGCACCGGCGTCTGCGCTCTGTTTAATTTTGTTTCATGTTTTTTGCTAACAACTTTTGAGTGGTTTGTGCTAACACATGTCAAAGATCATTTTTGAAACTACTAATTAGTTCTTTGCAGCACCGCTTGTCAAAGGACGCAAAACCGAAACTACTCACGTTGTCTTGCAGGTTGCCTGGATCCAAATCGACCAAACGATCGTGTCTGTATTATTTTTCTAGGCACCTAGATTAATTAGTTAGATTTATTTGCTTAATCCTAAGTGAATGTTAGGGGATTATGCTCTCTTCCTTTTTTGGGGAAGATCAGAAACCTGGACACATTTACTTGGTGTTAAACAAATAGATCTTTGGTAAACGAACAACTTGTCTTGCGTGTCTGGAGAGAAAACGACGTTGGATAGGAGATTATGCTCTTTTCCCCTTTGGGGAAAATCAGAAATCCAGACCCTTCTTGTCGCCAATCCTATTGTTCCAAGTTGATCCTTTAGATGGGCCTGTCGGTTGAGGAAAAAATCTCCCGGGAACGACCCACGTGAGAACAAGGTGTAAGCCACACCACTCTAACTCACGTAAAACAAATTTACTCTTTGGGGCCAAAGC
>MU225101.1:3935054-3953846 GCA_018584345.1 Thuja plicata | reverse complement strand
ATAATATATAATCTAATATATAATTTTTGATATATAATCTAGTATGGAGAAATGGGAGGGAGAAAGGGGTTGAAAATAAATTAAGAGGGAGAAAGGGGAGGGAAAATTTAAAATTTAAAATTCTGCCGATATTTTCAGGTACCTAAAAATATCGGGTACCCGATTAGGCTCGGTATTGCTTTGTGCACCATACCTACCTAGTCAACTCTTTAAATGTCTCAAAAACGTGTTTTTCCCCTGTTTCTCTGAGTTCTAGACTTCGACCATGTAGCTAACGACTTTTTTTCACCCGAATTTGATGAAACGAAAAAGGGTATCTTAAGGAGATTATCAACTTTCTATTGATATAATTGCTGTCAAATTTTGAATTCAGTAAGTAATTATTAGTTATTTTCCAATTGAATTACCTCTAAAGTGCTGATTTATATACTGATTGAAAAATGGGTATAACTTTCAAACAGTATAACATTTTTGAAATCCAAAAAATGCGTCACATTATATGCTTCGCCTACTATAAGGATTTTTTTTTTTTGAATTTGGTAAAGTTTTCAATGAGTTAAGGTGGTCAGACACGGGATTTTTTTAATTCTGAAAACGTTGTAGCAGATAATTCATAATTAATTATTTTTTTAGAATAAAATTACACAAAAATATGTGTCACATCCGGGCATGAGTCTACTACTTATATATAAAATCTTATAAAAAATATTATCATTTGATTATGATTAAGGTGGTGACATACACCTACTTATTTTTTTCCTGAAATTTTTGTACTGCTGCATTGAAATCTATACTTTTCACTAATCATATTAATTTTTTTTTCAAAAAAGGCCTAGTAGTTTAGAAACTACATTCAATTTTATAAAGATTCTATTCTTACAACTTTTTGATATTAGGTTGATAGCTAGTTCAAATTTTCACGTCAAGTTTACTAACCCTGATTTTCTGATTTTTCATTGGGGCATAGTTTGGCCCCTCATGATCTTGCACATACCTTGTTTTTAATATTATATGTGGTGAGTTGTCCAGCTTGCATCATGGTAAACACTTTGTAAACATTATCTTATCTACAGTGAATTGAAAAAACATCTTCCATCGTGGCAAACACTGTGTAAACGTTATCTCCTCAACTGTTTGCGATCAATGATGGCGACTATCAGATGACATTTATTTTAAACTGGTTCACACCGTATTTGGTAAACATGCAAAGAGGTAGTTACAGATAAGATGGATACAAAATTTACTATCTCTTTTCTTTGGTATATGTGTACAATGATTTTGTTAAATAGCAGAGATGTTTGCAGTAGAATTTTTTTATTAAATATTTTTATTTTTACATGCCTACCAAAGACGTGTTTGACGTGCCTTCCTTCCCACAGATAGAAAGGAGACTATTGAGGCATAGTGTTGGCTTACAAAGTTTGCGTTAAAAAATTTACAGTAAATTCAACACACACATAAAATAGGTCATTCTAAAATTGACATGTTGGATGATGATCTCACTAAATGGCTAAAATCGTGATCATGCATATCACTATTTAGTGTAGATTTTTTAGGGTGTTGTTTATGTAACAGAGAATGTGAAAATCTATAATATGGGCATATGTAAAAAGGAATGTCTCCTCACATCATAAACTAAACTCTCCTTTTCTTATCGAGTCCACACTATTTATCATTTTCCTATCGAGTCCACACTATGTTCTAAAAAACAGCTTCGAAGAGGTTTCTCTAAACTCCTAATATTGCAAAAAAACAATTGCATCCCTAGATTTTGACATGACAAGCTTGAGGAGTAAAATCAGCTTTACTTGTATTGATGCAAATCCCGCATATCTGAAAATATTGTAGAACATAAAAGAAAATTAACTTAATCATAATATGGCTTTGATGTTGTGAAATTAAACTCATCTTAGACATAGATAAAATTATTTCTAAAAATTATAAAGTACAAAAATGTTCTTAAATTTATATTAGAAATATTTTAAAACGTATCTTATCCATTTGCTGAGAAGATACCTCACTGTACACTTTATCATCATTTTATAATTTGTAAATTTATGAATTTCTATATAAGTAGCATATCTATTATATCTATTTTAGTAAATCACTCCACTTGTATTTGAATGTGTATTAATGACTAATATGTAAACTTAGTTTCAAAACTGTTTTTTTTTTCAAGTTTGATTTGTCTGTATGGATGGTGCTTATGAACTTCATATCTACCATGAAAAAAATTAACTTGAAATTTAGAGCTCCATTTTTTTCTTAAACTTAAAGTCATTGAATTCTTTAAATGAAGATATACCTGCAAATGAAACTATTATAAAATAACATGTAAATAACACTTCAAAAAAAATAACAATGTAGATACCATAAAATAATATAATAAATATCCTAACATCCTAAATATTATATTACACTTTAAAAAATAAAGTAACAATGTAGATACCATAAACTAATATTAAACATAATAAATTTCTCTATTTAATTTTTTTTTATAAAAATCATTACTCTACGTTATTTTATATTCACTCTATTTATAACAAACATTTAAAACTATTATTTAGAAAGAAAGATTTATCTGTTATAAAAAGCTACTATAACAAACCCTTTTGATCTATAGCAAGAATAATTCTTCAACAAATATATTTAATTTTCAGCTGGTGTTTATTTAGTGTAACAAACCCAAATCCTCTTAGATATTCTACCTTGATTTAAATTGAGAAGATTCGTCATAAAATTGAGAAGCGTCTACCACCAACTTTGCTTCAACACCAAGAAGACAAAAGAGGACAGATTTCTTTAACATTGCCACTAATTCTTGCTCTGCATCAAATATGTAAATGCTATGTAACGCATAAAACTTTGAGAGAATATGGAGAAGTTTAGAAAGAGGAACCGGAAAAGACTTAAATGAATGAAATAAAATTAATTCAGAAGTCATCATATTTTTATTGTTTTACATGAAACAAAATTCTTTCAAATTTATAGCTGCAAGTTTTCTTGAAATACTTCACATTAAATAGCAATTCTCTGTAATATAAACAACATCCGAAAATAGCAAGTACTTAGCTGTTTCCATTTCAAAATTATCCATAGGACAAAATGCAGTATTTTGTTATTTCCATTTTGGACGGTTTGTAAATTTGTTAGCATATTTCATATTAAATAACAATTCAATTCTTCTTCCACAGAAATGAAGTATTTTGCTAGTTTCCATTTTCAAGAAATGGAATTCTAAAATGCTAATTTTATTCTACCGGAAAAAAAAAGTCAGTTAGAGAGATTGACAATTTCCCGACAAAAAATTTACTTTTCAAGGAGCAAAGCTCCCACAAATAGCCCATCGGCTAAATAATACAAATAATATAGTATATAATTTATTTATATTTTAATAGAAAACTATTCAAATTAATTTATAAGAAATTTGACAAGTTAATTGACTTTTCAAGCATTGAGATCAAGAGAAAGAGAGAGAGAGGGAGAGGGAGGGAGGGAGAAAGAGAGAAAAAGAAGGGGGTGGAGGTAAACAAGGGACAAAGGGGAGTTTGAGAAGGATATATATAAAAAAATATGGGGGTGGGGGGTTGTTGGGTGGTGGGGTGGGACAAAGGAGAGGTAGAAAGAAGAAAATATAAGGGAAATATAGATGAAGAGAGGATAAGGATAGAGACATATAGAGAAAATAGAGGGGACAAAGAAAAAAGAAATAGAGAGGGAGAGAACAAAAGAGAGCTATAGATGACAAGATATAATTATAGAGAAAGCTTTTATGCATACATACATACACATGCATACCTACATATGTATGTATGTATGTATGTATGTACGCGTACATATATATATACATACATATATATTTTTAAATATATGTACATACAAGCCTAGAAAAAAAAAAGAAAGACATAGAAGAAAAGAGAAAATAGAAATTTAATATTGTAAATCGAAAGACTATTTGTGCCAACAATGCATAATATAGTATGTGTCCATAAAGTTTAAAGACAATTCACATCTAATAATTTTAGATATACCTACTTCAAAAGAGATACAATTGCTAGTAACGACTAGCACATCCTGCCTTAAAAAACACTACTTCTGATTTACCGACTTTGTCATCTACATTATCTTTGTAAAAGTGGCAAAAAGTTGTGAAATGCCTCCTTGAGTCTTTGCTCTTCCACCCTGACAACCAAACCTTTCTCTACTTCGTTCTCTTTTCTCCCCTGTTCTTTTCCTGTATCTTCTATTTCGATCTCCTCTGCAGTTTGCCAGTCATAATACCCGCTCTGCAGTGTGAAAGCACTTAACAATACCCATTTCCCTTTCTCAACCTTGGGTAGGTCTTCGAAGAATGTACGTCCTCCAGGACAACGGAGTTTTAGTCTCAGTTGCAATTCTGAAGAAACACAATTTATAACACAACAGATAATGATGGCATCGCCATTAGAGAAATGCAAGTTCACTAACTTTGGCCTGGACTGAATTTTGTGGTTAGATAAGGAGTCAGCAATCACAAGATTCGAAGAGAGCAAGGAATACCCAAGTGAGGACGCATCATGGGCTGCGCGAGTACATATTTTTATTTGAGCTGGCCATTTCTGCAAGTTTCTTACACAACATTCAGTAAATGCACAATTAGATGGAAACAATGAGAAAAAAATATTAATAGAAACTATTATTACCTTAATTGTTTGAATGCAACGTTCAATAGCTGATCCCCTGTTTGCTCTGAGTTCCACCACCCTCAATTTCTCCATTTGCTCCAAACTCTCTATAACAGGCATCTCCCGACAGTTCTCTATTCTCAAGCTTTCCAACCTTGTGCAACATTCTAAACCTTCAATCTTCTCAATTCGATAGCAATCACCCAGTAGTTCAAATTCTCTGAGAGAAGTTGAAGGTGCAAAGCTAGGAAGCTCTTCCAACTTTGGACATGACACTATTTTCAGGCGTTCAAGGTTTACCAGATCACAAGTAGCCCTCATGTTCCTCAGCATTTTACAGTATTTCAATTCTATTGACTTGATTGTGGCTGGCAGTGCTTCGATCTCCGTTAAATGCTCATTAACCCCAACATATAGACTCTCAAGGCTGGGATAACGGTCTTCAGAAACTGAAATCCTGCACACTTGTGTATCATGTAGAGATATCTGCTTAAGATTGCTCAATGGAAAAGGCAAACATTTAACTGGGCACACATGTATTGTTAGATGCTCTAAGAGATTAAGGCTCTTCACAGAGTTCGGTAAACATTTCAGGCCCTTACAATGACTAATTTTAAGATCTGTTAAGGAGCACAAATCTCCAAGAGAGTTGGGTAAATCTTTTAGTTTGGGACACTCGCGAATTACAAGATTCGTCAAGGAGGATCCTCCAAGGGAGGTGGGCAGAGATTCCAGTTTGGGACAACTGCAAATTGAAAGACTTGTCAAGGATGACAAATTTGCAAGAGAGTTGGGGAAATATTTGAGCTTGGGAGAGTAAAGTATTGAAAGGTTCGTTAAGGAGGACAAATCTGCAAGAGAGTTCGGCAAGCTTGTCAACAACTTATTCCCTATGGTCAAATTTTGTAGTCTGCTTAATTGACCGATGTTAATTGGCAGTTCCCCTAACTTGTCTGTCCCCTTTAAACAAAGCTCTCTCAAGGACGCCTGATTTGTGATATGAGAAGGTAATTGTTCCACTTGCTTGCAACCAAATAGATCCAAATGCTCCAGCTTTGTGATGTTCTGGAAATCCTCTGGCATAAGTATGAGCTGTTCACACAAAGACAAATCAAGATACTGCAGGTGCATCAGCTTTTTAAAAGAGTCTGGTAACATCCTCAATTGCGTGCACCACCTCAAATCCAGAGACTGCAGATTTCTCAAATCGCCAAAACTAGTGGGCAGTGATGATAGCTCTTTGCAGTATTGCAATTGCAAGTGCTGCAATGATCGAAGAAGGCAAAATTCTTCAGGCAGACTTCGAATATTGAACCCAGTTGTGATTACTATCTTTTTCAGCATATTGAGACGTCCTATTGAGTTTGGAATTCTTTGGAATTTAAGACATCCTGAAATGACTAATTCTCTCAGCTTCACAGGAGCCTGCAAACAGTTTGGAGTTTAAAAAATTAATTTTTTTAAGAAATGATTAAAGAAATTAAACTATCTGATTAAATAGACTTGGAAGGGACAATACTTACACCGCTATCAGCCTCCCACAGCTCTTCTAAGTGATGTTCCTCTCCATCTTCGTATAATTCTAAAACCCTCAGATTTTTGAGTGAAAATTGTGAGGGAAGATTTCTCTGCCCAATTTGAAACCACCGAAGCCAGACCAGCCCTTGTGATATTTCACCCATTGTTCTATTAAAATAATTTCGTCTAATCACAAGAATCTTTGGTCCAACTAAAGAGGGCGCGATTGACATTCCTTCAATAGGATTACACATGAGTTCCTAGTCCGAGCTGATCCTGCTGGAACGGCTCATTATGAGGAAGGACTTTCCGCGCTGGATAGGAAATGTAGCAAATGATAAGAAAAGCAAGCATAAACCCAAAGCCTTATACAAACAATTAAAATTTATAGAACTAAAGAAACAAAGGACAGGGAAAGCCATACAATTACCTCATGGCAATACCAAGTTTTTATTTCGCTTGAGACCGCCATTATTCCTCGAATGTCATTTCTTGTCTGCAGCAAACGAAAACACAGAATCTCATAAAAATGAAAATAAAATGTGTAGTAAATTGTTACTGCAAATTAATTAAAATGGGATACAGATACTGTTTAATCTGTAGAAACAAAAAAATTATTAAACATAAATATATGAGTAGAGATATATATTTTTTCTTTCTATTGTCTACTAACAGAACAAGAGCTGTGATGCAACTTGGAGTCCCTGCCTTTTGTCAAGAATGGGAGATTTATGCAAACATCAAATGCTTAACACATAACAGTAATGCAACAAAATGTATACAAAATAAATCACGAAGAAATGAATATAAAGAAAAAAAGACTTAAGCATCTACTGTGCATTTTGTGTAGGGTATATTTCATGCCCTGGTCCAGAGCCAACCAAACACCAGACTGGAGATGGTGATTGAATGAAATTAAAAGAAGCTTTAACTAAGGATTTACTCTATTCCAAGGATTATGACTGAATGCTCAGACATTTATTAAAGGGGGTCTGCACAATAGTACCAGTTTTCTGGAGGGAGCAAATGGGCATAACCCATCACACTAGCACAAGATACAGAAAAGATATACGTTTTTAAAAAAATGTAAGGATGTCCAGGATTTTATCTGTTCTATAGCTTTTATTGAATGGACTTAGATGCAACCAAAATAGTAAATATGGAAGAAAATACAAGTACATAAGCACATAAGAAACATAAGGCACTGCTGAGTAATAGGACTTATTTAGCTTAGATTAGCTTCCTTGCCAAAGGCAATGCAAACACTTCGTTTCAAAGAGAAACAAATCTGTTCTTTTGATTAACTCCAGTCAGTACAGAAATTGTCTTAAAGACAATCATTAAAGAAAATATGGTTGGATTGGTTTGTACTAGTTACAAATTCAAATTTATCAAATAAAAGCTTTTCCTAATCTATTGATCAAGCATTCCCTTGCAGATGGTATGGTTGATTCTATAACAGCAAACTTAACAAAGAATTTAGAAAATATTAAGCATACATAAACATTTTAAATGAGATGAAGAATAGTCTGATCACATCAAACAAATGCAACACATGACCTTTCCGGTGCAAAGTTTAACTACTTAGCAATAGAAATGAAATACATAGAATCAGTTAAAAAACAAAGGAAAATACCAAACCAGTCAATTAAACTAAAGATTAGAGTTTAGTCCCATATTCTCATTTGAAGTAAAAAAGAACTGGTTACCTCTCATCAGCTACCTTAGATGCTGCGACTCTAAGATGGATTTGTAAAGGCCAAAGATAAGGCATTTCCCCTAGCCATATCCAACACGAGATAGAACTAATTCAGAAAATTTTCGTACTCAACCAACCAGTTCATACTGCTGAAAAAATTAGATAGCACTATTCAAGAAGTTCAATGCAAAGGGAGAGTCGATAGTGTGCTAAACACCGAGGATTATCACAAACTTGCAGCATGCTTAAGACCTAATCTGTATTTAATAAACTGTCCAATACTGAACATTGCTAGCAATAATATTTGGAAAAAATTGGATCCATTTCTAGGTAAGTCAATCATTAAGGACGCCAACATAGCTTGTCTTACTTCATTGTGTAACTAAGCTGCGCTCTATATGAAGCAGCTCCAATATGTTTCTTTAGCTCCTCTTCCTAATAGCAAACAGCCATTCTAGTAGCTTACGCAGCACATACTCAAAACCTCAAGCATTAGTCATACAAAGTAAAAATAAGACAATATTTCTTGAAAGCAAAAAAATACCTCCGCAGTTGCTATAGGACTGAATCAGGATTGTCAAGTAAGTAATGTTTTATCTTCATAGAAATCTGCAACTCAATTATGCTATGGAGTGGCGTTACGTAAGTTTTATGATTAAGGAAGAAATTGGTAGATGCAGACCCCTGTTTAAATGAAACCTTGCCATGTTTTATTATCATGCAAACAACAAAGAGTTTGCAAAATCTACTTAACATTTTCTTCGCCCTCTTTTCTATTGAATATTTGTTTAAAGATTTTTCAAGAAAGTGAAATCCCAGAAAAATATGCATTGTCCAATGACAAGGAAAATAAATCATGATATTTGAATAGTGATAGAAATGAAAAAAACAAAAAATTTGGAAGTCTATGTTTTCATCTCATGTATGATTATCGAGATAAGATTACTGTTGTTTAATTGAAATGAAAACATTAGTCTCCGTCTATATATATATAAGCAGGAATTGATAAAACTAAGTATTAACCTCACCTCTACTCGATTCTCAGTATTAATAATCTGTTGGGCTAGCCAAAGTCGGTAAGGAGAATGCTGATTTGCAGTTCCCCTTCCCAAATCTCTTAAATGATCATGCATCTTTATACAATTATATTGGTCAAGTTCAACCAAACATTTATTCAATAGTTTTTCCCAGCCATGTAGACCATTCCAACCTGATCCGTTCCATATTTCAATTGCCAAACTGTTCTCTTCTCCTATAAAGAAACAAGCAGTATCAAGAAACATCTCTTTCTCTTCATAATCAAGGGCATCATAACTTAATTTGAGTTTCTCTTCAATATCATTAGGCAATATTCTTGAGATCTTATTCAATAAAGACTCCCAGTATTCTTTGCTGGACTCTCCACATAACTGTGCTCCAAATACTTTGAGAGATAAAGGCAATCCGTTGCAAACCTCTACAAACCTGTCAACAAGCTTCTCAGATCCAATGAAAGGAATGGATTTTGAGAAAGCGTGCCGACAAAAAAGCTGCTTTGCATAAAATTGATCAAGCATTCTCATTTCATACACAGAGAATATGCCCTTCCATCTAAGGACTTGATTATCTCGTGTTGTAACAATGATAAGACTACCCCATCCAAGGGTTTCTTTTGCAGGCAACAGAGCATCCAGCTGGTCTGCGTGATCCACATCATCTAGAACTATGAGCACCCTAACAAATCTAAAATGCCTTGTAAGAATGGCCTTGCCTTGCTCTATATTATCAAATGTTAAATCTTTTGTTATGCCAAGATCCTTGAGGAGTTGAATCTGCTTGTTCTGCAACATGCCTGTGGTTGCACCATCTCTAATATCAAAAATAAAGCTGGATCTCTCCATAGATAAAGATTTTTTATTGTAAAAGTACTTAGCAAGTGTGGTTTTGCCAGAGCCACCCATGCCCCAAATTCCCACAATTTGTACACCCTGATCACCATAACCAGAATGCAATGTTTTCGTCTCAAAATCATGTAGTGTTTCTTCAAGACCGACTGGGTAGTTTGCAACAACTAATGGCACGTTGTTTATTTCTTTCAATACAATATTCACTATTTTCTCCAAAAACCTCAATTCATCGCTGAACAAGCAAAAACATTGAAGAAAACAAAATAGAACTGATGATTAGACTATAGTTGAATGCATAAATAAGAGAAAATACGCATATTTACTGAGGTTTGGAGGCCAATTGTTAAACACTTACTCATCATTTTTAATGATTTCGCCAGTGTAAAAAGAGGCCTTGCTGAGCGCCATCTTCCACTCTTGAAGCGTTTCTGGGCTATATCTACGCTTGTTTTCGTAGTTCACAAAAGCATCAACATAGATTCCCTTCCCTTCAGCTGTATATCTGACATCAGTAGGCTCTACATGATAGAATACAGGAATAATTTTGGCCCCGGTTGCTACCATAAACGCCAGCTCTTGCAAACACCAAGGTGATCTTGCATAATTCTGAGAGAAAATTGCTATATGAATGGAAGCACTGCGCATTGTTGCTTCTAATGTTGTAGGAAAGTAATCGCCATATTCCAGCTCCTCAGAATCTAAAAAAGCTGAAACATTGTTCTCCTTCAAGACATCATAGATTCTTCTAGCTAGCTTGTCTTTGACATCTGGTCCACGGTGATTGATGAACACATCGTAGCATGGCTTTTGGATGAGTGTTGAGGCAGAAGTAGATGCCGATGGTGCGAGTTCATGAAAAGCAGCATTACGCCCTCTCTTAGGCGAGGATCTCTCACCGCCATTATCATCCTCGTTCTTCCGTTTACGACCGTCTGTTGAAGTAGACGCCATAGAATTGTGTGGAAGTGAAGGCGATAAAAGCAAGAAAGCAGGCTCAGTGAAGCGCCAAGTATTGTCAGAAGCGAGGAACTAGGTTGAAATAAGAAATTATCAAACACACAGATTACCTAAGTGGGTGTTCTTTGATATGAAATTGCGTGGAGGGAACGCGGAATTCGAAAAGAAAAGTGATGAAAACAAGCGGGAAGAGGGAGCGGGCGATGAATCTTGTTACGTGGAGAAAGTGTGTGTCCTACTCTGTGGAAGAGGTGGAGCCATTTCGTGAAAAACCAGGTGATAAAGATGTGGCCACTGGCACTAATGGAAGAATGGTGGTCTCATATGGCCACAATAAAGAAGAGGCATGGACCATCAAAATAATGGTGGTATCATGGATTAAATTAATATTATATAGACTAATAAAAAGTGGAGAATGGGACCATGACAACAATAATGTATGTCATTGTTGTTTCGAATATAATTTTAATTGTTTGCACAAAAAAAAGTGTCTAAAGAATAGAAGTGGAATGGAACAATCGCAACAATGGTGTATGTCATTGAATACAATAATGGAAGACACTTTTTTTAAAGTTATGATTTATAACATAATTTATTTATTTTTTATTAAATAAAATATATTGTTCTAATGATGATTTTTTTTTGTTACAAACATAGAAAATAATCTCTAGACTACTATCTTTTTTATGATTCAAAATAAAGTTTTTTAATTTGAAAATTCTACTAGTTATTGATCTCATTCAAATATATATTTACATAATTGATCTCTACACATGCAAAAGTGAAAGTGCCCTTATAATTCAGGAAATGATCTTTCACTTCACAAATTATTGCAACTTGCTCATCTTAATATTTAATATCTAAGTGCTTGTGAGGACTAAAAGAATTTATATAAACATCTTTAGGAATTTGAAATATATTTGACACTGGAAGGATATGTCATCCATGCAAAGTAATAGACAACTCTTAAATTTTCTTATCTTTTACATTCCATGTACAATAAGTAATGTCTATCACACAATTTGAGATATTATGAAATACAACTTGCCTTAGTACGAATTATCTTCAAACAATAAAGAAAAGGAAAAAGAGAAAGGTGAGTGATTTCACTTGTTATATAACATAAGGCATAAGGCTCAAACTATGCATAATAAAGATCTAACTATATTGTTGTCTCAATGAGAGGGCTTTGCCTACAAGTGGGCAAATGTAAAAGGCACCTTGAATATACATACAAAAGTAAGAGAGCTCTAATTACATTACAAAAGGACTCCATCTAAACACATGTGACATGTCAAAAGGTCATCATATGAATATGGACTAGATTTGACTATGCAAATAGTGTGATCCAAAAGGGCTTTGTCTCAATATAGTGAAAAACTCTATCTAGTACTAAGAAGTGATCAAAATTAGCATATATAATGTAGGATATCAAATTGATTGCTTTGTACTCGATCTTGTACTTTTACACTCATTTTAGTATTCATTACCCTAGTATCATGTTTATGATTATTTTTGACTAATTTTGGCTTCCTTAATGATCACAAACAGACCCCAAGAGTCCTTAAATATATTTTTCTATCAGCAGTCCTTAAATATTTGCTGTTGAAAATAACAGCAGATAAGATTATATGTCACCTTGAATTTACTAAGTCAAACTACTTTTCACAGCGATTTTGGATGAGCAAAGTTAAAGCGTATTAGTAAATATAAATTGGTTGATAGCGCATAACAGCCAAGTGATATATTTTTAAAACTCCACTTCATTCTGCAAGATTACCTATTTATCCATGACAGAAGGATTTTTCTATGACAGAGTCTCTGAACAGAAAGGTTAATACGGTATTATAAATAGGAAATGATCCATATTCAATTAGATACAATTGTAAGGTTATTTCAATTTTCAACCACAGTTTCCTTTATGACACCGTGATTTAAACTCTGCACCTTCAAGATATAAAATGTGAACACTGTTATAGAACTTTTCCACTCCATATGATGCAGAATTTATCCAATCCATTTTAGAATGGAGCTATACCAGTTTTTGCAGTTTAGTGGCTGTGCCCAAACTCACATCATCCATTTTAGAATGGAACAATATCGCATGCAGATTACTTGTAGAGGAGCACCCAAGAAAAACGATCTTATACACTCCTCATTGTTACAGTGTCCATAACCATGATAACAATCCTCACTTCAATTTGTTAGTATTTGCCGTAAAAGATCACCAATAATCCCCACAAGAACAAATTCCTGATCTGAAACGATGAAACCGGTTGGCATCTCTTACAAGGATTTCTCGCTCTTCAATCTTAGAAATAAATTTGATAGCACTGTGACAATCACCACAAATGCGAAGGTTTTTGATGACTCGAAGCGGTGCCCCCTTGGGCGTGCTTACAATCCCAAAAGCAATGGCCAGTTTTTCACTATGGTAGCAAAGATTGTGTAACTTCTTTTCCTCCTCTACCTCATGCAGCACAAAATTAGTATTAGGTACATACCCTGCAGCCTTAATCAAGCACATCAGTTCCTTCAATTTATTATAAATCTCCTCTCTCTGTGGATGGGACATGTCATCAGCATTGAACACATGTACAATGTTCTTAAATTCAATCCAACTACATCCAGGCTCCTTCTTTAACCCCTTATCTCTCATCACTTTTCTTAGCTTTGATCTATCATTCCACCTGCCAGCACTGGCATAAATATTCGACAGAAGAACATATGCTGCATCTTCCTCTGGTTCTAGCTCAATAAGGCATTCTGCAGCATGAATGCCAAGCTCAATGTTACCAAAGCTTGCACAGGCAGAAAGTAATGTCCGCCACACTGTACCATCAGGTTTAAATGGCATTTGATAAATAAACTCCTTTGCCTCATCAAGGCGTCCAGCACGTCCAAGGATATCAACTGTGCAGGCATAATGTTCCATTCTTGGAGTGATACCATGATTGCTCTCCATGGAATGAAAGTAGCGTAGACCTTCATCTATGAGGCCTACATGACTGCATGCAGAAAGGACACTAACAAAGGTAATGTGATTTGGTTTCATGCCTACCTCTAGCATTTGCTCAAAAAGTTGGAGGGCCTCCTTACCTTGCCCATGCTGAGCATATCCAGCAATCATTGCATTCCACAGAACAGTGCATTTTCTTGTGCTTTCACTAAAAATTTTGTATGCATCCTCTATAATCCCACACTTTGCATACATGTAAACAATGGAACTACCAACAAAACCCTCAATTTCAAAACCAGTTTGAGCTATTTGGGCATGGATTTGCTTGCCTTGTTCTAGGGCCGCTAGAATCCCACATGCTCTCAGAACACTAGAAAAGGAAAAGTTGTCTCGCCTGATACCGAAATGTCGCATTTGGCAATAGAGTTTCAGAGCTTCCTCACCATACCCATTCTGGGCATATCCTGCAATCAACGCATTCCATGTGACTATGTCTCGTCTTTCCATTCTTCCAAACATTTTGTGTGCATATTCTACACATCCAGAACTGAGATACATGGTAATTAGAGCATTTCCTACAGATGTCTCTGCTTCAAGTCCTATTTTTATTGAATGGGCATGAATATCATTCCCGTGCGTCCGGGTATCTGTAATGCTACAAACACTAAGCATGCTAGTCAAAGTGAATTTGTCCATTTTCATTCCCATTTGATGCATTTGCTTGAATATTTTCAGGGCTTGCTCTCCATTTTCATTATATGCATAGCCGGCAATCATTGCATTCCATGATACTAAATCCTGCTTACACATCCTTCTAAATATTAACTCTGCATCCTTTATTCTATTGCATTTGGCATACACAGTAGTAAGAGCATTTCCTATAACCACATCTGATTCTAATCCGTTTCCAATAACCTTTGCATGGACTTTCTTAACCTGTGCATCTGCAGCCTCCATGCTACCAAACGCTGTAACAACACTAGCAAAGGTTGATTGGTCAGGCTTAATCCCTTCCGTCTGCATTTCCTTGAAAAGTTGAAAAGCTGCTTCTCCGTGACCATTCTGAGCATATCCTGCTATCAAAGCATTCCAAGAAACCAAGTTGGGTTCTGGTATCATGACAAAAACTGTGTGAGCATCATCTGTCCTCCCACATTTAGAATACATATCAAGCAAAGCACTTGCAGCATATACATCAAATTGGTACCCTGTTTTTATAATATTTCCATGCAACTGTCTACCTTCTCCCAAGGCCACCAAACTTGCAGATGCACGAAGCAAGCTGCCAAAAGTAAACTCATTCCCTAGAATACCCGCCCTCTGCATTTGGCAAAACATTCTCATGGTCTCCTCACCGAAACCATGTTGGGCATACCCTGAAATCAACGAATTCCATGCAATTTCAGCTCGATAAGGCATTTCGTCGAACACTTGGCGTGCATCTATCAAACTTCCCAATTTGGCATACATGTTGACAAGATTGTTCCCAATAAAAGTATCTAAGGCTAGTCCAGTTTTTATCAAATGGGCATGAAATCTCTTACCCACCTGTAAATTCCTGGCAATGCAACAACCATGCAGTAGACTACCATAGACAGTAAAACCTGCCAAATTCCCTACTCCAGACAATGCTTCTAATGCCTGTGTCAGTTTTCCTGCCTTAGAAAATGCAATCACATCCTCACAGGTTACACCAGAGGTTATAACGCCTTTGTTTTCTTCTGTCCATTGCTGTTCAAAAGCCACAACTCCAAGGGCCCTAGTGCATTTTATCGGAGCATACTTGATAATGAAATTGCTGAGAGTGATAATGGCATGTTTCAGTATTTTGTGTTTTGTTGTTCTTTCCATTTCGTTTTGGTATGAACCATTATTGCATTCAGCATTACCAAATGACGGACACCGAATGGAAAGAACCGATCCTGTGCACTGTGATGTGCCAAACTGATTCTATTCTGTTTATACGGTTGTGGGGGGTATCCACCCAAGTGCAAGAGTCCTTACATTCAATTAGACAGCGCTCAAATTTTGCAGACTTTACTGGCCTCATGGCTGAGCTCAATAGAACACTCTAGAAATTCGAACCGATGACCACTGCTTGTACTCGGGCACAACAACGAAACGGCCTACAGGCCTCCTCCAATGCATTGCCATCCGCAGCTCTCATCTAAGCGTTTTAACCCTTCCTCAATGAAAACGATCCTACTACATGAAAACCCTTCGCCCAATTTATTGCACCATTTGGTCAAAGAAATCCTTAAGCTGAATTGGGAGGCTAACCTGGACGATTCCTCTAGCAAGATTTTAAAAAATAAAAATACCATATAGGAACCCAATTACCACCCACAACGACTCTTCACTCCTTGTTCATCTAATATTTAAATTATTCAAATAAAAAAATATAATTAAAACGTATTAATTAAATTCTATATGTATCAATAGTGATCTATTTTTATATCTTAGTAGTTAAAATGTATAGAATTTATCCAAAGAGTTGTACTTCAATGGATTGAGCACAATTAGTGAGGATGATGTCATGAGATATACGAGGCTATCCACTAAGTTTCAAACTAGGTTCGACCACTGGCTAAGTTTGATGAATGAGATATAGTTGTAATCCACTATATAAAGACAAAGATGCCGACATCTATGTATAACACATGACTACTAGGAATTTCTGCATAAGTATAGGACTTATGCACTTTCAATGATATTGTTAGAGGACTTGTTAAGACACTTATAGGCCTTGCTTTTGGTGGAATACCCTAGAAGGATACCTTCTTCACTTTTGGAGTCAAGATTTACATTTCTATCATCCTTCAAAATATAACATTGATTACCAAAAATTCTCGAGCCTTTTTAGATGAGTAGGAAACTTTCTTGATCTATGATGTTGCATTTCTTAATGGATTTTAATACATCCCTTTCAAACACGTGGGGTAGAGAAGATAAAATCTTTTCAAGTGAATACTATGTAACACATGGAAATGAAAAGAAAATCAACATGCTATTGAATAGGTCTATGGGCTCAGAGAATGTTTTGTTTCATCATTTACAAGATTGAAATTCTATGGAATGATTCTATAGAATTTCTTAGATTATAAAGAATTTAGAAGATTTTTTGACAGTTGTATGCTTTGCAGTTTGATGATCATTTATTCTTGGAGAACTTGTCAAGATATGATTTGCAATTTGATAATCATTTTTTTTTTTGACATGTTTGATCTAACACTAGGGTTTCATGATTTATGGATTGTATGAAGCTAAATTGCAAAAATTAATTAAGGTCGTCATTTACAGCATGAAGTTTTTGTTCTCATATGTAATTCTCGACATATGTTTGTGTCTCAAAATCATGATATTTCACATTTCATGTGATTTTTTAGAATATCTTTCTTCTTGGTTGCCTTTATGATCTGCAGAGACACTGGATTTCCCAAGGGAAGAAATAATGTGGACACAAAGTTCAACGAAAACCCATGGGAGTCTATTCATTGTTTATGTTTTTGTTGACCTGTAATTGGATCCCAAATTGCACACCAATGCTTCTATTTTTTTATCTTTTTTCTTTGCATTCATTGATCTGCTATAATTTTAACTTTTGGTCAAACATGTTGGCATCAACATATTTCAGATAATATATTTTCTATACAATCCTAATTTTTTTTTAAGAAATACATTTAATTAAATCTAGCAGTTACTGCATTCGTGTGATGACATCCCTTGGGGCATTCTGTCAAAAAAAATCCGTTTAATACAAATCTTGCATAAAATAAATTTAGAGACACATTTTTTGCAAATCTTCAGATTGGGAAAGTTTATTTTATTATTTGTTTTCCTATAAAAAATTATACTTTCATCCATTTTGTTCCAATTTAAGGAGAAAATTATTATTCTATGTTGTTGGGTATTTGCAAACATAGGCAATAGAAACAACACCTAAGGAGGAATACAAGAAAATAGAAACGTTTCTTAAATATGTTAAAAACAATAGAAAGGTTCTATTAAAATCTAGATTTTACTTTAAAATTATTGATGGTTTGATAAAATTAAAAACAAATCAGTTTAATCATAGATTTTGAATTGATCTACATGCAATAGAAATATTGTTAAATATTTAGAAAAATAGAAACAATCTATCTCTCTCTCTCTCTCTCTATTATTTTTGTTATAATATAAATATTTAATACTAATATTATACTATTATACAATAGAGAAATAAATAATAATAATAATATAACACTAATTTATATAATATAATACTAATATAAATAATTATATAATACTAATATAAATAATTACATAATACTAATGCTAATGAAATTTATTATATATAACATTGTAACATAAAAAAATTTTGATTGTTGTTTATTTGGATGATTTGAATTGAATTGATTGTTTATGTTACCAAAATGTAAAGGAGAGAATTGTTATCTATATTGATTGTATATTACAATTATGATTGTGATTAAGGGAAGATAAGATGCTCCTTTCTTTCACCCTCAAATACACAAATAGGAGATCCAATTTTGATCAACCCCAAAAGGGTTAATACACAAATGAATCCAATATTTGGAAAAAGGCCAAGAAAGAGGATCTTAAATTCTGTAAATTGATTGATTAATATGATTAAGGACAGTAATTGAAATGAATAGGAGAAAGTACCAACCTTACAAAATTACAGATCAAATATTGTTGTTTTCTGAGATCTGTAGACTATTTCTGGAGATGCCAACAGTTGATACCGAACCGAAACAGAGAGACGGACAAAACCCAGAAATATTTTTCCATTCCGATGTCATCTTATGAAAAAGGTTGACCCTCTACCACTTTTTCCAACTCGATCTACTCAACTCCAAAAGTGTCCCTGTTCGCACAGTCCGAAAGAAATCTGAAAAGGGTATCCAGATCTGGCCTCGAATTTACAGTCCCGAACCTGTACCTGCAAGAAAAATGTTTGTTTGTTGGGGGGAAGGGGTTTGCCTTGGTCAAACCCCGGTTTTGGAATTAACCTTATAATGTAATTGAAATTGTAGAGATAAACAAAGTAAACACATAAATTCACCTTGCTTGTAATGTCCTTGTGGCGGATTCGAATCCGTGGATCCA
>MU225101.1:3920561-3930880 GCA_018584345.1 Thuja plicata | reverse complement strand
GAAGCTTGATCCTTGTGCACAAATATCCTCCAATAGGAAAATAGAAGTTGACTTTTATGTCTTTTTCCTTTTTATAAAATAAGAATAATGCTTTATTTGTGCAACATAGGATAAGAAGAAATGTGGGAATTTTTTATTTAAATAAAAGAGGAGGAAATTCCTTTTATTTAAATAAAGGCTTAGGATAAATTGATTTTATTATTTAATTAAAAGAGATTTTTAATTAATTAAAAGAAAGCATGTTCTCTTAATTAAATAATATTTTTATTTTTATTTTTTCTCTTTTAAATTAAATAAGGCTCAAACCTTAGGAAATATTGAATTGATTATGATTTGATCAAGGGAATTGATATAATTGATATTGTTGATATTTGAAAATATTGATTCAGGGATTTGATAAATTGAGAAATGGGGCCCAAAGTCTAGGCGACCATTTTAGGGTGCATACATCTGCCACCTATCATAGTTGCATTGTTAATCATGATGATCTTTACTTTTTAATACTAAGCCTTTGAATCGGTATTACAGGATTTCTGCACACCTCATTATTTGTAATCCCAGTATCTTCACCTATTGCTAGGATGCTTTATCCATGCAATCATTTGTGCTTGGAAAACTTGTACCTATGCTTGCATGGATATAAGCGTCTTACAATATATGAGGATACTCAGCAAACTAAGGACCAACAACCTACTTTTAGATACCATCCCAACAAGCTGAGCTCAACCCTTGTGGGAGCCTCATTTCACCCCACTTGTTAGGATTCATACATGTATCTGCACAATCAAGAAACTTGTTAGCAATAAAAATTCATTTTTTCCTTTCCTTGAAAAGTTGTTCTGATTTTCCTTATGTCTTTTGTGCTAGTAAAATGGGCTTTGATGGTAAATGTAGATAGGTAAGGAGTTTAGTTAATAAGGCATTGCTTAGATCTTTTGGATCTATCAATCTATCTTTTCCACATGCAGGAGCTCGGACCAAAGACAACAAAGCTTGATAGGACAACCACAAAGAATATAAGATTCAACCCTTTTCTCAACTAGTCAAGCCCCAGGTAATGACTGGTTACCTTGACCTCTTACTTTTCTATCTTTATCATTATTTTGTACTTCTCTTTTCCATAAAAGATATCTATAGGCTATACTCACAACTTGTGTGAGAATTTCTTTCAATATTCAACACATGATGTATAATACTTAGTTATATGAACAAAAAATGTAACCTTTTTTTGTAAATTCATATAAACAAAAGCATTTCCTTTTTTTCTCCATTCTAAGTAATCTATGAAAGAATTACCTGAACATTAATGAAATGAACATCAATAAATCCAATGAACCCCTTTAACCGCTAAACATAATGGTTATAAAATAAAATTTGCATAGGATATGCAATTTTGGGTAACAACTCCTTTGCATGAGTTTGCGTAATTATGGAGTAGCAGTGATGAGATTTTGGTCCCTGTGGGATCTTCCTATTTCTTTTTTGGTATTATTCTCTAGTTTCTATCACGTGAACTAAAATGTGGTTTAAAAGTGAAAAAAACTATCAAGTGTCCTTTTAGTATGTGCAATTCTAGGGAGTTACAAGGTGTAAGGGTTTGTGTATGATACATGTATTGATCAAGATGTTGGGGTTGGGTGGTGATCCTATTGGACTTGGGGGGTTGTCTAGGATCTCCAAGGATCCATGATGCCATATGGCAAGGAGGTGAACATATTTCTCACCATTGGCCTCAAGTTCACTATTGGTATGGTTGAAAATCTTTCAATATAGGTTTTGGAAACAATCCGGACTCAAGAAAAGAGCATGAGAAGTACTATGGAATGTCTATTTGGGTCCACATAGAACTTATACACAAAGTTTTAAGTTAGTTATTCATGTGTTCTCTCTCATTTCTATGGTCAAATGACGTAACAACATAAAGGAAAATAATATTTGAACCTAGATATGAGTTATAATATCTTTTTTTTTTTTTCCTATTCTCTTCATTCGAGTTGGTACTGTCATCTTTATAAAGAATGGTACAAAAGTTTGGGTTCTTAATATATTGATATTTGTATTGAGATTAGGTAATTGCACAAAAGTTAGAGTATACATGTTATTTCTTCATGTCTTTTGTAATACAATAGGAATACATCTTCTTAGCTAATTTTTTTGTCATTTTCGAAAATGAATGTGAAGGCATCTATATAAGCAAATTTGAATCAATGTAATGGATTTGTGTCTTTTGATGATGTGTAATTTGTCAATGACCATATCATTGTTTTAGAAGGAAATATATAACTTAATAGATATATAAGAAGTGTGGAATGTAGTTAAAAATAAACATTTAACACTTCTGCAATGCTCATATAGAACCTCCTAGATTTGAAGGATAAATGTAATGTATCTAAGATAATGCTAGAAGAGAAATTGATAGAATATTAGTACGGCTATGATGAATTGTATCATGAGCGAAAAATGATTTGAGAAAATATACTCCTTTCAAATGCCTAAAATGAAAACTATATATATATATATACTTACTCTTACTGGGTAAGTCCAAAACTGCTCCTCAACTGCCCCTCGGTTCTGTTGAAATCCCTCCAAGGAAATAGAATCAATAATTACAGTACATTAAGAAAAGCAGTAGTATAAAGGAAGGGGTCAAAACAGAAAGACTTCATGAGCCCATAACCTTAGCCACTCATTGGCATTCTCAAGCCGCAAGCCTAGAAAAATTATAATGTGAAACTAGAGATTTGCCCAGTGTTGCCCACTTCATCCTGCGGGGCATGTACCAGAGACTAGAGATACCATTACACTGCAATCCTCAGAAAAACAAATATAATAAAATACGAACTTTGAACACTCAATATCGCGCTAGGAAGAGCTCCTGCGAATAGCGAATATCATTTGAAAATATAACTTCAAAGTTACTGAAAAACTTTTAAAGATCGATAAAATTATATTTTTAAAACTAACAATTCTGTAAAATTTATCTCCGACATAAAGTTGATGCAGAAAAAACATAGGAGAAGCTTACATAAATAGAAAACCGCAGCCTCTGTGTAGCACAGCAGTGACGGATTGAGTTTTAGAGAGCATTTACAATGCCATTTTTCAATTCTAGATTTTCACATGCATATGCTTTATAAATACTAATAACTAATTAATACTACATTTTTAACTATCAATAACAATTAAAATTTATAATTTATAAAATTGAATTCCAATTAATTAATTCTGTCCTTTCGAATTGTCTGTCTCTATCTCTACACTGCAATCTATCTCATATCTGATGCCAACACAAATTTTTTGTTTACCTATATATTAGTAATATCAACTATATTTATATGGGTAGGTCTTTACTCCAGCTTTAGAAACACTTCCTGTGAACAATTGATGGACCTGACTCTTCATACTCAGCTTTTGTTATCCACATCTGCAGCCAGGAGATTGTAAGATATACAATATTAACATTCAGCTTCAAAAAACTATTTAAGTTTCATAATCTAATTTTCCAAGAACAAATCATACCTGTTTGAATGTGGAAAGGGATGACAAAACAGAGCCACCAATCCAAACACTATAGTTCCTCTCAGGAGGTGCAGTTACTTTGATTCTCAAGCCACTGGGAGTCAGGGCAGTCATCTCCTTGTTAATTCTGTCAGCAATACCAGAAAACATGGTGGATCCCCCACTGAGAACCACATTTTCAAACAAGTCCTTCCTGAGATCAATGTCACATTTCATGATTGAATTGTAGGTAATCCAATGAATGCCTCCAGATTCCATTCCAACAAAAGAAGGCTGAAATAAGATCTCAGGGCATCTAAATCTCTCATTGCCAATTGTTACAACCTGCCCATCAGGAAGCTCATAAGTCTTCTCAACTGAGGTGCTCTGTTTTGCTGTCTGAAGCTCCTGCTCGTAGTCTAGTGCCACATATGAAAGCCTCTCTTTCATGTCATTAACAATTTCTCTTTCTGCAGTTGGACTGAATGGGTATCCTCTCTCAGTCAGGAGCTTCATCAACCAATCTGTCAAATCTTGCCCAGCAAGATCCAACCTTAGGATGGCATGAGGAAATGAATATCCTTCATAAATTGGTACAGTGTGAGTAACCCCATCTCCTGAAGCTAAAACAACACCTGCAAACGATGACAATTGATAGTCATTTAGGATCACAACTTAAAGAATTTCTTCAAAACTCAAAAGGATAGGAATAAAAAGGTTTTGTAGTTAGCTTTTTCACTTCTGGTTTAAATTGTGTGTTATATCGTTAGGATGTTAGAAAACTTATGAAGTAGAAAATCACAGAATGACGAGGAGTAGAATTATCCAAAATATTGATGCAAAAGATCATACACAATTGAAACAAAAAGCAACAACACTATCTATTATGAATTGTACAAAATTAATTTCTTACATATAAAAATTGTTCTGAGGGTGAAAAAAATTACTCACCAGTTGTCCTGCCACTAGCATACAAGGACAGTATAGCCTGAATGGCTACGTACATAGCAGGCACATTAAAAGTCTCAAACATAATCTCAGTCATCTTCTCTCTTTTTGCCTTTGGATTTAAAGGGGCTTCTGTGAGGAGAATTGGGTGTAATTCTGATTCTGTTCTAAGCTCATTATTAAAGGTGTGTTGCCAAATTTTCTCCATGTCATCCCAGTTTGAGATAATACCACGCTTCATTGGATATTTTAGGGTAAGTATACCTCTTTTTGACTGAGCCTGACTACCTATATAAGACTCCTTCATGGTCATACGCACCATGGCTCTAGTGTGTCTTGGTCTGCCTATGACACTAGGGAATACAGCTCTAGGTACATCATCTCCAGCAAATCCAACCTGTTAAAGAATAAAGGGTTCTTAGGGCAGAGTTTTTCATTAAAAAGACACATGTAATCTATTTAACACTGTGTAAGACATTAGAAAAGTCCAGCAGGCACCAAATAACACCACGAAAGAATCAGAACTAAAACATAATCAACTCACCTTAACCATTCCTGAGCCATTGTCAAAGACAACAGGTTTTCCATCATCAAGATCCATTTTGAAAACTGCCAGAATTATAACACAGATATTCAGCAAAGAAATAAATTTCTATTATAAATTTCTCAGAAGCAATTCGAGAACATATTGTAAACTGTCAATTTTATTGTAGATCTTCGCAGCATATGAACTGAACAAAATTTTCCTCATGCCTACACATTTATAGATATGAAAACGAAAAGGTGAGAAAGCTCTTCAAGAATATGAAAGGTTTGCTTGATGGATGCGCTTGAGAGCCTCGCTCAACATTCACCGCTTTGATTTTTTTTAACTAAAGCAACCGTTTGAATTGAAGATTCTTAGGATGGGTTATCAAATTTGAGACCACCCTAGTTTTTCTTCAAAACCTAAATTGTTTGAAAATTTTCCTTCCAAAATTTCTTATAACATAATACCCATTTTTTATTTTTAACATAAAATAAGTTTCAAGAATGTAATGATATTAGAAATATTTGTGATATTATTATCATAATTCAAATGTGTAGTTTTGGTGTCAAACTCATTGATCTATGTTTCACGAGTAGTGGTTCACAAGACCTATCTCTCATGAAAATGAATGGAATACTTAGCACATCTTAGTGATGCCTTCTTGGGAGGTCATCCATTCCAGTATTGCTCCAACTCAAGCACACTTAACTGTAGAGTTTCCACCAAGGTGAAGCCCACTTAGCTTGTTGTCCCATTTGCAAAGCCTTTAACAAGTGTTGTGCCTTATGAATCATTCATTATAAATGCTTACATGATCTTTTAATTGTAAAATCACATTGTCTCTACTTCTACATTGATGGTTGTTCTTATCCAAGTTCGTTGGTGTTAGAAAAGTGTCACAACTTTACATTCTTAATATTATGTATTTATTATTTATTAGATTTATTTATTATTTTTCCTTCATATGGGAAATGAGACCTACTTTGAGGTTGCATCCTTTATTATGTGTTGTCTATCATAAAATGTTTGTAAGGAGTTTTAAGAGCATCTAATCCTATTATACAAGTTTGTAATATCAATCCTAGTTGCTATTATTTTTTCATTTCATTGAACTGGAGTAATATCATAATTAATCAATTAACATCAACATTATCCACCTTGGAAATTCCAGCTTCATAATCTTAATAGCCATAGCCATGATAGCAACTCCATGTCATATTCATATGATATATTCTAAGCTCGCACAAAATATCAAGGTCATCCTTAAACCCAAGCCTCTATCTCAAGGGTTTATTGGTAATGACCATGTTAACATATACATTATTGGAGAATTGAAAACCCTGTAGTTCATACACTAATAATATAGATAATTTATCATCTCATTTGATATGAGATCTCCAATCTTGCTTTTAAATCAAAACCATTATTTGGTCATAAGCTTCTAATACAATTCATACACAATAGTAAGATAACAAATGCATTTTAATCAAATGTTAGTTTAGTTCCAACATAAATATATGAACATACCCCAATCTATGCAATGACAACCTCATATGTATAATACACATGTCCCACACACACACACACACAGAGCCACACACACACACACACAGAGATTTCTCATGTAATACATCACATATATGCATAGTGTAATTAGTTTGTAAACCCATCATAGGTTCATATAGTTGCTAGCTTAGGCATACATTATATATATTTGCAACTAGATCATACACAAATCACTAATACACATAATAACGAATTGCACAAAGGAATTATTGCAAACTTACCAATTTATCTTCTTCCCTTAGTTGGTTCACTTGAACATAAGATTTTAAGTACATCTCATCACATCTTGCTAGTTATGATGACAATAATGTTGATTAAACCCTACATATATTCAACAATTCCTATAAAATTATTAGATCTTATGTTGAAAACTATTTAAGGTGTTAAAGTTGATCAGATTTATAAGTAGATATGTATAAAGGTCTCTTTTAATTTTTTTGTTTCACAATTAAGCTTTGCTAACTTATGAATTTTGTAGGTTGTTGTAAGTATAAGAAGAGTATAATGTGAATTCACCAAGTATCACTGAATATATGTGATGGTAGATCGATGTCTTAAGGCTTGCATTTGTTGATTTCTGTACTTACCTTTGTTCGATCTAATTCTAATTATATGTATAAGGTTTACAAGACATGTCGATGAATAGACATGCCTCCACATAAGTGGACTAGACATATCTCTTCATCGACATGTCTTTTAGTTATCGGTTTGTATATACCGATTAACATAATCAGTGACATACCGATTCACATAATGAGTTATTAGTAAATGTTTAACATAAACAATTCATGATCGATGAAGGATAATCGATTTGATTTAGAACATAAATGATTCACATATCATTTTATATACAGTTCGATAATCTCAGAATTTATACTTGAATAAAGTAATGAGGGTGATCGATTTATAATCAAGCTATTTGATCATTAATCCATCTTTATCAAATCGGTGCTCATAGATTATTCATTAATCATAAGTGATTATTGATTCAACATAGAACATATCTTTTCTTAATAAATTAATATTATGATTGATGATTTAATATACATTAATAATTATGTATATATGAATATCCATATATGTAATAATAATAAACTCAATTATTATTATTATGTATATTGATATTTTTACATATATAATAAATTATTAATCATTCTATTGACATAATCATCATTCATGATTATGTTTATCTGACCGAAGCTACCATCATTAACATAAGGGATGTCCAATGAATGAAGGTGATTATAAAGAACACCTTCTACACTCCAGCCTTAACAAAAACAAGGTGGGTTCCACTATCACAACACTGAATATAAATATATGCAACAATTACACTATAGTGTCAAACATATGCAAATTCCCACACAATATGACAAAGAATTTAACATCCTGAAATATAGTTGACATATTCCTTGTAGCTTTATCATCTATGTATTAGAGAACAAATTATTATAAAATAAATTATATCTAGACTTTTAAGGTTTTTCATTTGAATTATACTAGAGCAATCATACCTTGGTGTGCAATGGGTATGTCAAAAATATGGAACAATTTGGTCTACTTTTTTTTTTGCATAAATTTGTGTAGCACATGAAATTAAAATAAAACCTGTAAATGAGGAAGATAATCAAGCTCAATTAGAAACATGCTCATGTTATGTTTGCAATAGAGAGAGGGGGGATATGGGGATATAGATATAGAGAAGAAAATAAATATGAGAGAGAGAGAGAGAGAGAGAGAGATCCATGACAATACAACAAACATGATGTTTTAAATTATTCTAAGGAGAATCCAAATACCTCTTGAATTGCTTTATAGAAATATCTTAAACCCAGAGAAAAAAAATAAATCATCTCCCTTCTCTGTATGACTAAATACATCAATCTTTCATTAATAACTACAAGGAAAATAGGGGTGTACACATCAACATGAGAAGCAAGTACAATTTACTTCATCCTTGGCAAACCATGTCTAAAGAAAGAAGAGTGTGATGGTAAAATTACAAACCTGTGTCACACTTTTATAAAGGAAAAGGACCACAACATGCAAACTATTCAAATTTAACGACATAAAAGTGGCATTTATTATTTAGAATTTGAGGATGATGTAAACTGATGAAATGTGTAAAAATGGATGAAGTTTATGCCTATAATTTTTTAATTTTTTTTTAACAAGAATTGACATAGTTTTTTAATTTTTTTAGTCCATTTTTTAATTGCTAAAAACTGCTGAAAATCTAGGGTCTAGTTCCCACCAAACAAGTATATGAAAATAATCTATTTTTCCTCTGATTTCAAAATATGTTATAGATCAAATGTATAGCTAGTGCAGAAAATAAGAAAGATTAGATTTCAATGTATATTTTCTTCGTTATAACTACTCAAAGTTGAACTTATATGAAATTGACAGCTTTCATCTCCCACCAAATTTCCCCTATCAAATCCACACCATTTAGAAAAGAAATTAGATATTCTTGAAGATGACTCTCTCCTCTAGTGTTAAATATAAACTTTAAATTTTTTTGATATGATTTACTATTTTATTTATTTATTTGAAGCAACGTCTTCTCGAATGTTAAAATACCCACTTGTATTTTGAAATGATAATATATTAGATATAATCAAAATACTATAAAATTTATATGATAATAATCTTGACTCTGAGCTCTACAAAAGGATATTTTTTATATTTTTAAAATATCATTAAAAAGAGTAGGGGTTATTGAAACATCGCTTTTCTGAAATAATTTTATTTCTTTGGCAATAGGACCCAAATTCATATAAAACATGCGGGTATGTGCAAGATCATGGGGGGCCAAACTATGCCCTTAAGTGGCAATGAAAAATCAGCAAAATCAGGGTTAGTCAACTTGACGTGAAAATTTGAACTAGCTATCAACTTAATATCAAAAAGTTGTAAGAATAGAATCTGTAGGAAATTGAATGTAGTTTCTAAACTACTAGGCCTTTTCTGAAAAAAAGTTAATATGATTGGTGAAAAGTATAGATTTCAATGNNNNAGTACAAAAATTTCAGGAAAAAAATAAGAAGTAGGTGTATGTCTGACCACCTTAATCATAATCAAATGATAATATTTTTTTATAAGATTTTATATATAAGTAGTAGACTCCTTCCCGGATGTGACACGTATTGTTGTGTAATTTTATGCTAAAAAAAAATTAATTATGAATTATCTACTACAACGTTTTCAAAATAAAAAAACTCCTGTGTCTGACCACCTTAACTCATTGAAAACTTTACCAAATTCAAAAAAATGAATTTTTTTCTTATAGTAGGCAAAGCATAGAATGTGACGCATTTTTCGGTTTTCAAAAATGTTATACCGTCTGAAAGTTATAGCCATTTTTCAATCAGTATATAAATCAACACTTTAGAGGTAACTGAATTGGAAAATAACTAATAATTACTTACCAAATTCAAAATTTGACAGCAATTATATCGATAGAAATATGATAATCTCCTTAAGATACCCTTTTCGTTTCATCAAATTTGGGTCAAAATAAAGTCGTCAGCTACATGGTCGAAGTCTGGAACTCAGAGAAATAGGGGAAAAACACGTTTCTTAGACATTTGAAGAGTTGACCAGGTAGGTATGGTGCACAAAGCAATACCGAGCCTAATCGGGTTCCCGATATTTTTGGGTACCTGATAAATCTGGAAGAATTTTGAATTTTGAATTTTCCCTCCCCTTTCTCCCTCTTTCCCTCCCCTTTCTCCATACTTCATATGATATTATACATATTATATATATTAGATAA
>MU225101.1:3801574-3820685 GCA_018584345.1 Thuja plicata | reverse complement strand
TATATATATAAAAGTAAATATGAATATATGTATAAGGATATGAAATTGTGTGCGTGAGCATTATGTGTTTGTATAGGTTTGAATTTATGTAAATGATAGTACCAGTGTATGCGAGAGGGGAAAGTAGGTTATCTGGATATGTATAAAAATATGTACATACCTACATACATACATACATACATATATACATATGTACATACGTACGTACCTACCTGCATATCTATATACATATATGAATTCATTTTATGTTTCCATATCTATAAGATTGAATGCGTTATTATGTTAGGGGGATGGTAAAATTGCACTTGGGATGCTTGCGAGGGTATTGCTTAAGATAAGGTGGTGTCATCTACTCCTAATTTGGCCAGTTGATCTGCTCTTACATTTCCTTCTCGATAGATGTGGTTCATGGTTATCTTCTTGAATGATTGACATAAGGTTAGAGCTTGTGAGAGGAGGGAATTTAGTTTCTAGTTTAGTGTATTTCCTTTCCTTAAAGTGTTGATAATAATTGCAGAGTCCCCCTCAATTTCCAAATTTTCAATCCCTAAGTTTTTGCATAATTGGAGACCTCTAACTAGAGCCGTCATTTCAGCCCAATTGTTAGTCTCAAATCCAATGTGGGCAGCCAAAGTTGCAATTTCTGAGCCCTTACTATCATGAATACTGCATCCAATTCTTGCCTCTCCAGGGTTACCCCAGGATTCTCCATCAAAGTTAAGTTTAAACCATCCTTCTGATGGTAAAGATCATTTACATTCTTTGTGTTTTAGTTCCTTCTCAGGATTGCCTACACCAATAAAGGGTGGTAGAGAAAGACCAATCCAATTTCCGTGTATCTTTTCATCCCAATGACTCATGAGGAGATCTGCCATCTGTAATCTGGCTATTTTGGAGTTGATAGTTTATATGATGGCAACTTCAATTTTGTTAATAATTTGTTTATGATCCAATTTCTCTTCCTTAAAGATTCTCTTGTTTCTCTCCTTCCAGATTTCCCAAATGAGAATTGAGGGGGTAACAATCCATAAATTTGCATAAATACTTCCTTTTTTAATAGCAGGCCATCCTTGAAGCATGGCCAAGAGGGAATTAGGGAAGGCAGAAAGCCATCCTAAATTTTTTGAGAGCCATTTCCAGCATTGGTTAGTAAAGGGGCAGTTAAGGAATAAGTTGTCTATATCTTCTTTCTATTTTTCATAAAGATGGCATCTACTAGGTCCTAAGAACCCCATTTTTTTTAATCTATCTGTTGTGAGGAGTCTATAGTTGAGGGCGAGCCAAGAGAAAAAGCCATCTTTAGGGAGACAGTTCTTATTCTAGTAGAGGTTTATAGGAATGTTAGTTTTGGGTCTTTTATATTGTTTGTTGATGAGGTTATAACCCTCTCTTGTGTTGTATTGTCCATTTTTTGAACCATCTCAAACCAACCTGTCCCTATCATTATTGAGAATAAATTTCCTCTTTTTGAGAATATATGTAAGTGACTTGTCCTCTTCGAGTGAAATACCTGTCTCCTTAAATGATTTCCATGTCCATTCTTCCCTATTGAAGGAGATGTAGTTTCTGAAGTGGGAACCAATCCTTGCTTCTAAGCATTTTTTAAGATCTGGATTATTTAATTCTTTTTCCTGAATGTCATATCCTCCCTAGGAGTCTAACCAGAAAAGGGCTTCATCACCAGTACCAAGGTTCCAAGTTAGCTTATTCATAATGATATTTCGGCATTCCAGCATAAAGTTCCAGATCCTAGAGCCCTTAGGGGGGTTACTTTCTCTAAAAATATTAATGGGGGAGTTGTGAGATAAATATTTTGAGGTCAAAATCTTAAGCCATTTAGAATCTGAGTTCCTATACATTCTCCAAATAAGCTTGGCACCCAAGGCTTTCCCTTGGTCAGCAATGGTTTTTAAGCCAACACCACCCTCATCCTTAGGGCAACATACTTTGTCCCAAGAGATCAAGGGGATTTTGTTCTTCTCCCTGCTACCTTGCCAGAAAAAAGTCCTTAAATGCTTGTTCAATTCATTTTGTTTGTTTATGGAGAGATGAATGCAGGAAAGTTGGTAAGTTGGCATAGCTGCCAGCACAGATCTGACCATGGTGGCTCTCCTAGCAGAGGAGATCCATCTTCCTTTCCATGTAAGCATTTTGTTCTTAATTTTGTCTATTGTGGGGTTCCATAATGTTGTGGATCTGTTTCCTTTCTCTAAGGGAAGGCCCAAGTATTTACAGGGGAGCGCAACTTTTTTTTAAATTTAGTATACGACATATGTCAGCTTCCATTGAGATGTTTCTAGTTGATTTCTTGACCAGAGGCCAAGGAGTAAGTCTCTAGGATTCTCGCAAAGGTTCTTTCTTCAGTTCTATTTCTTTCACCATAAAACATCGTATTGTCTACAAATTGTTGGTGGGTAGTAGGTTCTAGGTCCTTTGTTATAGCTATACCCTTTAGAGAACCCAACTCTCTATTCTTAGAAATAGTGCGCCCTAAGGCTTTAGCCATGATAATAAATAAAAAAGGGGATATTGGGTCACCCTGCCTCAAACCTATGGAGATGCTAAAAAATCCTTCTAGAGTCCCATTTATTAGGATCGAGATCATTGGTGTGGAGATGCATTCAAAAATTAAGTTGATACAACTCTTGGCAAACCCAAAAGCCTCTAGGCATTTACAGAGAAATCTCCAATCTACCTTATCATAAGCCTTTTGAATATCTAGCTTAATAAGCATACTAGGATTTTTGCTTGTTTGGACAGAATGTATGGCTTCATTGGCAATGATTACTCCATCAAAGATGGATCTACCCAGGACAAAGCCAGTCTATTCCTCACAGATGATCAGAGGAAGGAGTTTTTGGAGTCTTAGGGTAAGACTCTTAGTTAGTAATTTGTATAATATATTGCAGAGAGCAATCGTTCTAAAGTTGCTAGGGCTCTTAGGTTTTTCTTTTTAGGGGATTAGAGATATGAAGGTGTTATTGACTTCTCTAAGTATTAGGCTCGAGTTTCTAACCCCTTCTAGAGCCTCCGTGATCTCTTTCCCAATGAAGTTCCAGCATTTCTGAAATAAAATAGTTGAGAATCCATCAGGGACAGGGGATTTATCTGGATTCATTTGCCAAAGTGTTGCTTTGACCTCTTCTATCATGAATTTTTTAGTTAGAATTTTGTTATGTTGTTTAGTTATGACTCTAAGGATATTTTTCAGTAATTATATTTGATTATTCATATTTGAGCTCTCAAAGTTATTGAGGATATTGTTAAAGTATTGGACTATTTCACATGCTATCTTTTTGGGATCATCGATCTTCTATCCCAATTTATCATTAATACTTGAGATTCTATTAATGCATCTTCTTTGTTTGGTGTTGTTGTGAAATTTTTTTGTGTTTCTATCTCCAGCAGCTAGCCAAGATTCTTGTGATTTCTGTCTCCAGAAAATTTCTTCTTTGGCTAGTATATCCTCATAATAAAAAAGGAGTGCTTTTTCTTTTAGGTAGAGCTCCTCATCCATACCTGAATGAATAACCTGAGAGTTTATCTTAGTAATTCTTCTTCAAGATGTAGTTTTGATTCAAAGATGTTGCCAAATTTTTCAGAGTTCCATTCAAGCAGTTTACGTTTAATGATTTTCAGTTTGTTTACTACAATGTACAGCTTCGAGTCTTTCAGATTAGGTTCACTCCACAATTGTTCTATCATATTAAAGATGTTAGGATCACATAACCATGCTTGTTCAAATTTAAAGGGACATTTATTAGGTTTTGATTCCATGAGGATACTAAGTTGTACCGGGAAGTGATCAAAGCCAGATATAGGAAGAATTTTAGCTGAAAAGGTATGATTGGAGTTAGATAGGCTACCTTTAAGAAAGAATCTGTCTAGTTTTTCTGCAATATTGTAGAAACCTTGCTTGCTATTGTTCCAGGTAAAGGAATTATCCTCGGTGGGAATTTCAAGGAGAGATAACCTTTCTTTCCAGCTGATAAAGTCATAGGCTACCCTTGGTAGTATGCTATTGCCACCTTTCTTATCAGTGGTTTTGGTGATTACATTGAAGTCTCCTCCAATGAGACATAGTTCATTCAGAAGAAGATTAAGGAAAGCCTCAATTTCATTCCATACTATTATTTTATCTCTATTTTGGGTAGGACCATATACATTTATAATGCTAAATGTTAGATTATTTCTAAAACTCTTAACTTTTGTGCACATCCAAGAATTTCTTCTCTCTAAAATGTTAATTGAGAGGCCACGAGGATCCCAAATAATTGCTAATCCACCTGAGGCCCCAATTGTAGGGGAATCCTCCAGATCTCTAAATCCTAACCTTTTTTAAAAATTTGTCATATCTATCTTATCCATTTTATTTTCCTGAATTGAGATTATATCGAATTGAGAATTTTTAATGCAGCGAAGAATAATTCGTTGCTTGTTAGGGGCATTCAAGCCCTTAACATTCTAGGTAAGGATATTCATGGCTTCCTAGGAAGGCACTTCCCGTTCCCTGCATTCAAAAGTGAGGTAATTTTAATTTGTCCTATTGCTTCTCCAACCAGAGTTCGAAGCTCTAAGTTTGGTTTTCTGCCCCTCTTCTTAGAAATATTTGCACAATCAGGGGAACAACGACTATCTTTGTTAACAACAATGCCAAGAGATTCCGGATCAACAATTTCCCGATTTTCTAGATTAACTAACCATTCTTCCAAAGCATTTTCCTTAGGTTCTGCAGATATTATCCGTTCAGTGAGGAGCCTTCTCTGAAGGTCCATGTTCTCTTTGTCACAGATCTCATCTAAAAAATGATTCATAAGCTCATCATTTGAGGATTCCCCCGTGTAATTAGCTACGATTTCAACATCTTCATGAATTTTGTCCTTATCGGTGGTGTCATTACCTCGGAATACATTGTTAGAGATTTGGTCCTTCGAGATCAAATTTGATTGGTTTACCAAAACCTTAGTTTATGTAAAGATAGAATAGTTCAGTTGAGAGATCAATTTAGAGTCAGAGGGGTCTATGTTAACAGGAATTTCTATAATATGGGCCTAGATTGTTGTTTCTGGATGAGAAGAACTCTTTAACATGGTAGTTGGAATAAGAGGGAAAGCAGAGAGAGTTCTAGAGCCTCAGGTGATGCAACACAAGGAAGAGTAAGCACATTTGGTGAAGATGGTTGATCATCAAGATCTAGAGGGGTTTTGCATATTTTGGGAGCTGGAAGGTTGGTGGTAGGGGTCATATTGAGGGATGAATCATGCTGGTATGAATAAGTTTTCTTTGGTGATATGGATGGGGAAACCAAGAAACCTCCTTTGTCCTCAGCGAGAGTGATATTAAGCTTGTAGGGTTTGATATACACACATTTTTAGGCAGAGTAGCTGCATCACCGATCGACACATCTAGTTCATCTATGTCTAGGTTATCATGAGAAATAATTGGATTGATTATGTGAGTGGAGGTCTTGCCTTTAATGAGTGCAGGTTTAAGAGTTTTCATATTCAAATTCATTCTAACAATAATTGCCTTTTCAGAATGCAAAAGTTTCATATGAACAAACCCTATGAATTTATCATATAGATTCCTAATTTTCCTAAGAAGTCCATCATTTAGGAATTCAACTGCCATTTTTTTAAGCAGAATTATTCTTTCGACTAAAAAATATTTTAAATTAATAGGATTAAAAAAAGGAACCCAATCTAGCACTGTAAAATTGATATTTTTGTAACTAGGGAAACCTTCCTGAAGCAGTTTTGCTTTAAATTCTTTATTGTTGCATATCAAGCAAATGAATTTCTCAGGAAGGATAACAATACTTTCCTTATTTTTCATCTTTTGTTCAAGCTAGAATGCAATATTTTCGGGGGAAGAACTGACTCCATTCCATCTATAGATCACACCATAAGATGTGCAAATCTCTTGCATTTTTTCTATCAATCCATCAGAGATCTCCAGGGGAACCACATCCTCAGCAGGGCGTATGTTGATGTATGACACACTTCTTCGGTGAGGGGGAGTGTAGGATGCATTGGTGGGGAGCACCAAGGGTGGAGAGTCGTGAGAGGGATGAATGAGCTTATTTGTCTGCGATGGGGTTTTAAAAAGTTTTCTTCGATGTGGTGGGGAATAAGGCATTTGAGGAGGGGAAACAATTTTTTTTGAGAGTTTAGAAGATTGTCTGGGTTGAATGGAGGGACCAGGATGCCAAACCCTAGAGGGTTTCTACAATTCTACATTAGTACGCTTATGGGGAGGGGAATATTTTAGATTATTCAAATTTCGCTCTAAATCCAGAGGGCAGAGGCATGAGAAGCTATTATTAATGGGTAATGAGAAGGCTAGATTCTGAAGGTGAGGGTTTGGAGCAAATTTTTTATGGTGACGGGCTCGTTTGGAATTTTGAAATTGAGCAGGAATCCATGGATCTGCCAAAATCAGAATGCGTCTTTCCTGTGGGAAAACCCTAGGAGGAGCCCTAGGGGAAAAGAATGCAGAGTCTTCCTTGATCTTGCATGAGTGAGGCAGAAGGCCATTATGACCTAAAGAAATCAAGGCCGAAGAGGAGTGAGAGCCTTTTTGAGCATATTTTGTCTTCGAGAAGAATCAAATTTGAGAGTCTAGTGAATCAGGAGCAAGATCGAAAGTTCAAGCACGAGAGCAGAGCCATTTCTGCTCAATTATAATTTATTTACATTATCCTAAATATTTTAAAATAACATATTCTTATATTATAAATTAAAATACTATATATTATCTATAATAAATTTTTACTGTTTGTTTATAATTTGAAGTGTCGTATATACAGTTTTACAAAATCATCCAATAAATTTTTAAGATATCATATACAATTGCAAATTAAAAAACCGATCATTTAGGTTATCAAGTTTCAGACTTGTTGTTCCCTATAGGTAGATGACAAAAATAAACAATTATAATTTTCACTCCTTTAAAAATAAAATTTGTCTTGCCTATTTTAATTTAGTAAGATCATTCATATTTATAAATTTGTATAGAAAATTTTTATATCATCTACAAGAGAGTAGTTAAGCGTGTTCTAGTTGTTGTGATAACACTTGTTGATTTAATGCCCAATATTTGTAACAATATTGCACCAATAGTTGTGACTTTAAAGTTGTTATTGTTGATTCTCATTACTCGTAACTGAATGAAATGTATCCCTTACATCTAAAATGCAACAAATCATGTGATGTCACATGATTGCAACAATAAAACTTCAGTTTTTTTCAAAAAATTGTCTCTTTATTTTTCACCTTGGCAAAAAGTATGTAAATGTAGCATTAAAATCTTAGTTCTAAGTAGGGGACTTGCAATTATTTATGATTCAATGTGTTTAAGTTGCAATGATAATAACTCCAAATTTGTCAAAAATTTGAAGATATATGAAGTTTTAAAAATGTTTCTAAAAAATGCACATAATCAAAATTAAATTTTGATACATATATTAAAGAACAAAAAATGAGTTTAAACTTTGAATATTAATGACTTTTAAGTTTTGGTATCAATAAAAAATATAAATCATAAATTTCACTTTTAACTAAAGCTCAAAATATGTGTTTCCACTTTGTGGGTGTTACAAAAGTGGATGGTATATTTTTCATGTTCTCAATAGATTTCACATCCATAGTGATAGGATCAAGTTGTGTATACAAGGAACCTGCCTTTCATGGCCCACCAACCTCATATTCTACCACCTCGTATATTACCACAATCACTTCCCATTTCGCTAGCACCATGCTAGCTCCCTTTCGAAATTAGCTAACTCATCATTGATTAACAATAGATACACACCAACATCCTCATGGTGAGCAATTCAATCTAAATATCAATCAATGTCATCAAAGTTATGTGCTTCATGCTTGCCCTTCTATTGCATCTTATTTTCATATTGTCAAAATTTGTATCAACATAAACAAAGTCATCTAAATATTTTGGAGACAATCTACTACACTTGTTTATTTGAAGGCTAAACAAAACCACACTACTTGTACTTATAGTTTGAAGCACTACAAGATTAGAATTAAATATGGATGACAAACTTTAAAGATTATACATTGTAATGTCATGATCTTCCCACCATAAATTCACAATGATAATATTAAATACTTGTAAATAATAATAAAAAATTATAAAGTTAAAATTAAAGTAATTAGTAAAGTAAAATTACTGCTTCCATATCTCTCTTAAAACAAATTTTTCTTTTATTATATTCTATTGTATAGCCATTGGTTGTTCCAAGGTACCGACACTACAAATTTTTTCCACATACGTGAATGCCTTACTTTTCGGCTAGCACTTTGCAAATCCTTACCCAAATGACAATGCTAGATAAGAGACCAATCACACCAACTTTTATTGTTATAGTTTCTAGAAAACCCAAAACATGAAATCATTGAAAGGCCGTTGAAAATATATTTTTTTTGGTGTACTTGCGGCTGCCTTCAAAGGAATGATAGTAAAATCTAGAGCTAAACCAAAGACAAAAATATGATTGACAAATTGTATATTCCAACTTTGGTGTAACAAAAAACAAACACATTAGTAATTTTCATTTATTCTCCTATATATTTATCATGAACTAGAAACTTGTATTAACTAACCAAGAAATGAAGTGTGTTTGCTTGCCGTCTATACAATTCTAGTCATCTGTTACTAGCACACTATTATATAGATGATTTCACTGTTGGAAATTGATCTTGCACATAGTCAAGAACCCAAGTTTGCTAATGAATAAAGGAGTTGGGTTGGAAACCAAGAGAAAGATAATTTACATTATATAATATTAAATAAAAAAATAAAAAATACATTTTACTTTCTTTAATAAAACTCTTAAATCACATACATCTATTTTTTTTAAAATTAATTATTAAATATTAATCTATTAAAGTAATTTTACTTTACATCTTAGAAATTGAAAATAAGTTCATATTTACTTTAAGCAATATGACATTACTCAAAATATTTCACAAATTTTTTTACAAAGAACATTTCATTCACCTCTTTTATCTTATTAATTGATAATCAAAACAAAAATTAACTATATATTTTGTAAATTATTGTATAACTACTTATATAATATTAAAAAATAATTAATCTTTAATCTTTAATTTCCTATAGGATAATCCTTACATCCCCACAAATAGAAAAATTAGACAAACCCAAAAGTAGTTGAGTTTTTCATTAATTAATAAATAAGAACAACTACAACTTAATATTTTTAATTTAATTCGACACTTCTGATTTACCGGCTTTGTAAAAGTTGCAACAAGCTGTGAAATGCCTCCACCACTCTTTGCTTTTTCCCTCTCACAACCAAACCTCTCTCCACTTCGCTCTCTCCTTCTATTTCTAATCCTCCTTCTATGTTGTCTTCGTCCTCTTCGCTCTCTTCTTCTATTTCATATCCGTTTACTTCGATCACTTCTTCTATTTCTGACTCCTCTTCTCTGTCTACTTCAATCTCTTCTTCGTCTTCGTCCTCGTTCTCTTCATTGTTTAGTGTGAAGACACCTACCCATGCTCATCTACCCTTTTCGACCTTTTCGAACATTGTTTCAACTTCGATTTCTTCACCGTAGTGAGTGTAGGACGTCGTCAGTTCCTTTTGTGCAGTAACACAATTTATAACAAAACAGAGCATGACCAGTTCACCGCTTTTGGAGGGACGCATCTTCAAGTTTGGCCTGGACCGAACTTCGCGGTTAGAGAAGGAGTCAACGACCAGATTCTGAGATAGCCAGGAGTCCAAGAGTGAGGACGCTTCAGGGACCGCGCGCGTACATATTCCTATTTTATTATCTGGGAATTTCTGCAAATTTCTTGCACAGCATTCAGTCAAGGCGCAATCAAATGAAAATTATTAAAAAATTATTACTACAAACTATAATATTACCTTTATCGTTTGAATGCAAGCTTCAAAAGCTGATCCCTTCTTTGCCTTGAGTTCCACCGATCTCAAATTCTCCATGTCCTCCAGACTTTCTATGACGGAAACATCCGAGGAGGTCTCTACTCTCAAGCTTACCAGACTTGTGCAGCATTCTAAACCTTCAATTTTCTGAACTCCGTTGCAACCTTCCAGTTCAAATTTTCTCAGAGAAGTTGAACATGCAAAGCTAGGAAGCTCAGCCAACATTGGACACGACTTTATTGTGAAGACTTCAAGGTTTACCAGATTACAAGTAGTTCTTATGTTCTTCAGCATTCTACAGGATACCAATTGTATCGACTTCACTGCCATTGGCAGTGCCTCGATCTCCGTTAAATGGCTATTAACAAGAAATAGAGTCTCAAGGCGGGGATAATGGTCTAATTTTTCATCTAGGCATTTCTGCAAATTTCATGCACAACATTGAGTCAACGCGCAATCGGATGAAAATAATTAGAAAACTTTATTCCTAGAAACTATTATTACCTGTATCCTTTGAATGCAAGGTTCAGTAGCTGTATCCATGCGCTCCAAATTCTGTATACCGGGCTGCCCCTTCCAGCCAGTCTGTACTCTCAAGCTTTCCAATCTTCTGCAATACTCTAAACCTTCAATTTTCTGAATCCGGTTGCTACCCTCTAGTTTAAATTCTCTGAGAGAAGTTGAACGTGCAAAGCTAGGAATCTCAACCAACATTGAACAATAACCTATTTTCAAGTGTTCGAGGTTCACCAGATCACGACGAACCCTTATCTTCTCTAGCATACGACAGGATTCTAATTTTATCCACTTGATTGTCGTTGGCAGTTCTTCGATCTCCGTTAGATCACTAATAAATTTAAGATGTAGACTCTCAAGGCGCGGATAACGGTCTTCAGGCATTGAAATCCTGCACAAATATGCTGATCCTATTGTTATATTCTTAAGATTGCTCGACCCAAAAGGTAATGGCACAGCCCCAAAATCTACTTTGATTCCGCGCCCCTCTATTGTTAAACGTTCTAAGAGATGAAGACGCTCCACGGAGATTAGAAAATATTTCAGATAGTTAGAAGAAATAATTGTAAGATCCGTTAAGAAGGGAGAATCTCCAAGAGAGGTCGGCAAAGAATTCAGGCTAGAACAATGCTCAATCGAAAGATTCGTCAAGGAGGGCAGATCTCCAAGAGAGGTCGGCAAAGAATTCAGTCTGTGACAAGAATCAATCGAAAGATTTGTCAAGGAGGACAAATTTCCAAGAGAGGTCGGCAAAGTTGTCAACAACACACTACCTATGCTCATCTTTTGTAGCATACTTAATTGACCAATGTCAATTGGTAACTCCCTCAAACTGTCTGTCCCATCTAAATAAAGCTCTCTCAAGGACGCCTGATTTGTGATGTGACAAGGCAACTCTTGCAATTTCTTGCAGTACCCGAAATTTGCATACTCAAGCTTTGTGATGTTTTGGAAATCCTCTGGCCTAAGAATGAGTTCAGTACATCTCTCTAAATTGAGAGATTGCAGGAGCATCAGGTTCTTAAAAGAAACAGGCAACGTCTTCAATTCCCTGCACTGGAACAAATCTAGAAATTGCAAATTTCTCAAGTTTCCAAAACTGGTGGGCAGTGATGATAGCAGATTACAGTCATATAATTGCAAGTGTTCCAATGATCGAAGACGGCCAAATTCTTGTGGCAGGCTCGTTAAACTGGAGCTGTGTGTGATTACAATCTTTTTCAACTCATTGAGACGTCCTATTGAATTTGGAAATCTTTGGAGTTTTCTGCATCCTGAAATGACTAACTCTCTCAGCTGCACAGGGGCCTGCAAACATAAAACATTCAAACAGTTATTAAGAAAAGTAAACTATAGATATAATACAATTGAAAGGGAAGATACTTACATCGCTATCAGCCATCCACAGCTCTTCTAAATGATGTTCCTCATATTCTTCATGATAGAGTTCTAAAACCCTCAAATTTTTCAATGAAAGCCGAGGGGGAAGGCTTCTCTGGTGAAATTCGAACCAGCGAAGCCAAACTAGCTCTCTTGATACTTCACAGATTACTTTATTATAGTAATCTTGACTAATCACAAAAAACTTTGGTCCACGAAAAGAGGATGTGAGTGACCCAATAGTATTGGCCATGAGTTCCTCGTCTGCACTGTCCGAACTAGAAGTCCTCGTTCTTCGGAAGGACTTCAGAGGCTGAAGAGGAAATGCATTGAATAATAAGAAAATAGAAGTAAGGCCAGAGCCTTATACAAACGATTAAATCTGGGTAAAAATCTGAGAAATAAAGCACACATACAACCAAATGTCTGAATCCTATTATTCCAAGTTATCATACTGCTTGGGACAGCCATTATTTACTTACCTTTATACCCCACGAATTCGAACTTATGCTCGGGGCAGTTATTATTCCTCGAAAGCCAGTTTTTTTCTGCAATAACAAAAACAAACAATCTTATAAAAAAAAATTATTGTCGACTGTTCAAAGACATACATGTGACACATAGCTAAGTTACTAAGTAGATTTGAATGAGCTATGGATATTCTCTTTATAGATAGTTGTTTAATCCATTAAAACAATAAGTTGACTTAGATGGATTAACTATTTAGAAAATAAAAGAAAGTATTAATCTCACCTCAGTTGGTTTCTCAGCATTAATAATCTGTTGGGGTAACCAGAGCCGGTAAGATGAATGTTCATTTTTTGCAATTTCTCTTCCCAAATCTCTTAAATGGTCATGCATTATTATGTGATTGTTCATGTCAAGTTCAACCAAACATTTATTGTAGAGTTTTTGCCAACTGTACAAACCACTCCAACATGATCCATTCCATACTTCTATTGCCAAATTCTTCTCTTCTCCAATGAAGAAACAAGCAGTATCAAGGAACATCTCTTTCTCTTCATAATCAAGAGCATCATAACTTATTTTAAGTGTCAATTTAATATCACCAGGCAAAATTCTCAATATCTTATTCAATAGAGCCTCCCAATTTCCTTTGTCGAAGTCCCTATATAATTGTCCTCCAAAAACCTTGAGAGACAGGGGCAGTCCATTGCAAGCCTCTAGAAATCTTTCGACAAGCTTTTCAAATCCCTCCAGAGGGATGGATTGTTTGAAAGCATGCTGACAAAAAAGCTCTTTTGCATAAACTGGATGAAGTGGTCTCATTTTATACACGGAGGTTATGCCATGAGCTCTAAGAACATCATGATCTCTTGTTGTAACAATGATAAGACTGCCCTTTTCAAGGCTGTCATTTACGGGTAACAAAGCACCCAGCTGGTCGACATGATCCACATCATCGAGAACAATGAGCACCTTGACAGATCTCAGATGCCTTGTGAGAAATGCCTTACCTTGCTCTATGTTGTCAAATTTTAGATGATCTTCTTTCACTCCGAGACCTTTGAGGAGTTGAATCTGCTTGTTATGCAGGACGCCTTTGGCAGCATCATCTCTAACACCAAAAACAAAGCTGGGCCTCTCCACGGATGAGGATTTTTTGTTGTATAAATATTGGGCAAGTGTGGTTTTGCCGGAGCCACCCATGCCCCATATTCCCACAATTTGTACAGCCCGATCACCATGAGCAGATTTAAGTATATTCATCTCAAAGTCTTCTTCTATTTTTTCGAGGCCGACTGGATGGTCTGCAACTACTAATGGCACGTTGTTCACTACCTTCAATGCGATATTCACAATTTTATCCAGAAACCTCATTTCATCACTGAACAAGTAAAAACAATGGAAAAACAAAATATAAGAACAGATGATTAGGCTAATGTTAAATACATGAATAAGAGAGAGGGCATATTTATTAAGGTTGGGACGCAGAAACGTACTCATTGTTTTTAATGATTTCACCATCGTAAAATGAGGCTTTATTGAGCGCCATTTTCCACTCTTGAAGCTTTTCTGGGCTGTATCTACCCTCCTTTTTGTAGTCCTCAAAAGCATCAACATAGAAAAAAACAAGCAATGAAAAGAAGGCGAAAGAGCACAAATTAAAATAGTACGAGACGAGCAGAAACTGTGTGGAAGAAACGCGGAATCATGTATGAATACAAGATGAAGTCCGTGACAAAGAAGTGACATTTACGGAAGAAGGGCAATAAATAAGATGTAAGAGGTGGGGCCACGTCGAACACAGCTCCATAAACATAATAATGCTATTCGTCAGGCCCGCACTTTGACAGTCACCCCTACGTCACTGTTTGGTCATTTCTATCATTTTATTTTAAGTTTTAAAAATGAGTTTGACTCAGAAACTATTACAGTTGAATACATTTCTAATAGTTATATTACAAAATATTAGTTGTTAAAAAAAATTAATTTTTTAATAATTTAATATATTTTTTTTGTGTTTAAATATTTTTATCAATTGAATTAATAATATATATTTATTATAAAAATATATTTTTAATAAAGTAATGTGTTGTTATTATTTTAAAACATATTATTATATATATGTCTAATCTCTCTTTGACAGACATAGTTCTTGAACTTGTTTCTCTTTTTTTTTAAGACATATTTTTGAAGTACCTAAACAAAAACTTATATATTAATTATGTGTGAAACTTTATCTTACAAAATCATTGTATTACCTACAGGTTTGACAATGTTTTTAAAAAATACTTGAACTTACCTTTTTAAATAAATAAAGTTAAATTGTAAATATAAATTTTCTTGATAAATATAAAAAATAGAACATAATTGTATGAATTATGAAGTATATAAGTATATACTTTAAGTTGTATGATTGAACCTACACTTATCTATCTCTTGGGAAAAAGTGAAAATACTTGTCCTTTCATTAAGTTAATATGGATTTCTTACGTTTTTAACATGATTTATGACATTGATGCAACATGTCCTCTCGTACCACATGGGTTAACATTGGTGTGACATGTCATATGGTACCATGTGGAGTAAGGGAAAGCACTATGTCCCACCCTATAAAAAGAATGTAATATTTGCAAACAATAATAAACTAGCACTTGCACCTAAAAGAGGTTCAAGGGATATGCCAATACGAATTGAATTGAAGGTCCACTAAGAAATAAATTTAAAAAAATGAAAGTTTTGCTAATTGCTACAAGAAACTAGTAATAGTTTGTGATAAAAATGCAAATGTCCTTGATTGTAGGTCATTCTACCCCAAAAATCATTAGTGGACTAATCTATATACATGAGGAGCTACAAAACTTCCAATGAATTCATAAAATTGTAGAATAGGGGGGAAAAAAGCAATTGACAAGCCCTAGAACAATTCAATTTTTGCATCAATCAAAAGCTTTAGATTTAGTATCTAGATGCAAACACAACTTTCACAACAAACATAAATAAATCAACTATGTGTCATCTCCTGACCTTACATATTTTACAAAATAATAGATCAGGGTAACAACATGCAATCTGCAATAAACTCTTATGACTAAAGCATTTACCAGCCTATAAATTTAAGGGTTGTCATCTCCCATTAGTATGCCATATTCAACTCACAGCTAACATCAATCTTCGGCATTGAAGACATTTCCACTGCTAGAAAGTGCGTAAAAATGAAAGTTTCTAGATTTCATCATTTAGTCATCACTCCTTATTTAATCATTCTCCCCTCTTTAATTAAATCATAAAAGGGATATAAAGATATTTTTTATGCACAGTTTTTTCTTCGCATTTTATAATTTAGATATCCTTTGGCATAATGTTCTGAGAAGTACTCATCATTTGTGGAATATTCTCAAGCACTACAAGAGCTAAGAAAGTAGACTAAACCACAACCATGATAATATAATTTAAACTCTTAATTAAGGAGATAAGTATGGTCCCTTATTTTTTTTAAAAATCTTTTTTTTTTCAGTCTATTTGTCTCATTTTTGTTTCCAATTTTAATAGCAGAGCCTTCATATGCTAACTAGTGATTAAAATAAATACCAACAACCAATCAAATTTTAGCTCTTTCCAATATTTGCTTCTTCCTTGAGTGAAGCTGAATGTTTTTAAGACTCGTATTAATTTAAATAATTTTAAGATACTATTATTGGTTGCATTAACGGTTGCATGATGTCAGGGAGGCTTTATATGTTCCCGATGAGAGAGAACACACTTCGCTCAAGGCACTTCTCTGAGCCTGCAGAATTGTACAAGAAAATATTGTCTTGGGCTGGTGGGTTTTGAAGAACACTGTCTTGCAGAGAATGCACGGATAAACATTTGGAAATTGAAGCTCCAATTTTTTTGCAAAATGTTAGTATCAATATCAATCGAATATTTTGGCTTTCTGTAAATTATTCTAGGAGGTGTTTTCAACTGTTGAGTGACATCAACATTACGAACATCAACAACATTATGTATCAATTGTGTACCTTTAACTGAAGTTGACGTGCCTTCAAATTGAGATGTGAAACATGAATCCTCACCAACTTGAGATGTTAATGGTGTGCCTTCAACATGAAATGATGTTGTGCCTACACCTTCGAATACAGATAATGGTGTGCCTTCAACATGACATGATGTTGTGCCTACACCTTCGAATGTAGATAATGGTGTGCGTTGAACATAATACAATGGTGTGCCTTCAAGATGATACAAGGGTGTGTCTCCAACATTGGATGGCGGTGTCTCTTCAACTTGGGAACTCATAGATGATGTGCCCACATCTTCATAATTCAATTGTCTTGTTGCATGCAAGTTTCTCATCCATTGCCTTTTTGTTTCCAATTCCAATTCTCTCTTACTTTTTATTGATGTTTCATGTTCCTCATCYAAAGACAAATCTTCTTCTATGGTATGCAATTTTTTTGTGTTCAYRAAGTTRTCTCATTCTTTCCCTTTTCYTCTCTTTGTCTCTTTCATGTTCTTCTGGTGTTAGAGTCTTTKCTCRTTTCMTTGGCATGATGATGATTTCTACATATGAATTCATTACAAWTTTGAAATTATTATATTAATCTATTACAAGAAGTAAAACTTTATAATATCAATCTAAATTATATTAACTCAAAATATAATAGAAAAAGACTCTTGATTCACAATTCACATATAAAAATGACTCTTTATSCATATCATAGCAATGCATGTACAAATAGAATCTTTATTCACAATTCACATGTAAAAAATAAAAAACTTACCTCAATGGATCACTTTCGGTGAAGATTGATTGACTTTCGTTCTTCGATGTTGACTTCTGAACAAAAATGTGTTGCAAATTGATAGAATATACTTCTTTGTGATTTTCACCAAAATGAAAAGCGAATATTTGTCGAGCAGACTGTAAAAAATAGACAACAACAGTAAAAAGTGGGCCTCTTTCATGAGTTTCTTGACTTTATTACCATTTTTTGTGTTCTTACATAGGCACACCCTATAGGGCGTACGCCCTATGTTAGACACAATAAAATACAAAGAGAGAGAGAGAGAGAGAGAGAGAGAGAGAGAGAGAGAGAGAGAGACACACAGAGAGAGAGATTAGTCATGCTAACAAGGTTTCCTTTTGCAACAAGGTCTAGCGATGAGATTTGTACCTGTTAGGAAGCCTAAGAGTGCATATTAGGGGTCGTAAGGTGTCTTAATGGGTCCTAAGACCCATTAATGGTTCCTACAACCCCTTATGACACCTTAAGACCCATTAGGAAGCCTAAGAGTACATCTTAAGGGTCCTAAGGTGTCGTAAGGGGACTTAGGAGCTATTAATGGGTCCTACGACCCCTTATGACATGTTACGATCCCTTATGAAGCCTAAGAGCACACCTTAGGGGTCGTAAGGTGATATAAGGGATCCTAAGACCCATTAATAGTTCCTATAACCCCTTATGACACCTTAAGACCCATTAGGAAGCCTAAGAGTACATCTTAGGGGTCCTAAGGTGTTGTAAGGGGACTTAGGACCTATTAATGGGTCCTACGACCCCTTATGACATGTTACAACCCCTTATGAAGCCTAAGAGCACATCTTAGGGGTTGTAAGGTGTCTTAAAGGATCCTAAGACCTATTAATGGTTCCTACAACCCCTTATGACACCTTAAGACCCATTAGGAAGCCTAAGAGTACATCTTAGGGGTCGTAAGGTATCTTAAGGGGTCCTAAGACCCATTAATGGTTCCTACAACTCCTTATGACACCTTAAGACCCATTAGGAGGCCTAAGAGTACATCTTAGGGGTCCTAAGGTATCTTAAGGGGTCTTAGGACCTATCAATGGGTTCTATAACACCTTATGACATGTTACGACCCATTAGGAAGTCTAAGAGTGCATCTTAGGGGTTGTAGGGTGTCTTGAGGGGTCCTAAGACCCATTAATGGCTCCCACAACCCCTTATGACACCTTAAGACCCATTAAGAAGCCTAAGAGTACATCTTAGGGGTCCTAAGGTGTCTTAAGGGGACTTAGGACCTATTAATGGGTCCTACGACCCCTTATGACATGTTACGACCCATTACGAAGCCTAAGAGCACATCTTAGGGGTCGTAAGGTGTCTTAAGGCGTCCTAAGACCCATTAATGGTTCCTACAACCCCTTATGACACCTTAAGACCCGTTAGGAAGCCTAAGAGTATATCTTAGGGGTTCTAAGGTGTCTTAAGGGGTCTTAGGACCTATAAATGGGTCTACAACCCCTTATGACATGTTACGACCTGTTAGGAAGCCTAAAAGTGCATCTTAGGGGTTGTAAGGTGTCTTAAGGGGTCCTAAGACCCATTAATGGTTCCTACAACCCCTTATGACACCTTAAGACCTATTACAAAGCCTAAGAGTACATCTTAGGGGTCGTAAGATGTCTTAAGGGGAGTTAGGACCTATTAATGGGTCCTACAACCCCTTATGACATGTTATGACCCATTACGAAGCCTAAGAGCACATCTTAGGGGTCGTAAGGTGTCTTAAGGGGTCCTAAGACCCATTAATGGTTCCTACAACCCCTTATGACACGTTAAGACCCATTAGGAAGCCTAAGAGTACATCTTAGGGGTCCTATGGTGTCTTAATGGGTCTTAGGATGTATCAATGGGTTCTACAGCCCCTTATGACATGTTACGACACATTAGGAAGCCTAAGAGTGCATCTTAGGGGTTGTAAGGTGTCTTAAGGGGTCCTAAGACCCATTAATGGTTCCTATAACCCCTTATAACACCTTAAGGGGTCCTAAGACCTATTAATAAGTCCTAC
>MU225101.1:3789121-3800180 GCA_018584345.1 Thuja plicata | reverse complement strand
GTGTGTGTGTGTGTGAGAGAGAGAGAGAGAGAGAGAGAGAGATTTGATTAGTCATGCTAACCAAGGTTTCCTTTTGCAACAAGGTCTAGCGATGAGATTTGCACATGTGACATCCACCAGATTAATATATAATGCCAAACACTAGAGGTAAAACAAGTATTCAAAGATTTTTACAGATAATGCCAAATACTAGAAGTGAAACAAGATCATGTCAAATACTAGAAGGGAAACAAGTATTCAAACACTGTTGCATCTCTCTCTCTCTCTCTCTCTAAGAATTATACAAATATTCTTCCCTAATTCCTTGGTTGTTTTCCATTGTTTTCCATGACTTCATGTTGCAATCCTGCTTAGCTCTCCAGCTTTGAGTTAGAGAAACGAAAAAGAGAAAATTGGACAAACATGTCATGACACCCAGGGTGGTAAGAAAGGTCGCTTCACAGAGAATCTACATGTAATAATCATATTGTGCATACCAAAAATATTGTGTCAAGTTAAACTCGAATGCATTGTACACCCCTTACATAATTTAGAATCCTTGGGAATTCATAGAAAATAGAAGATTGATTTCCACCCAGTCCATGCCTAGTGCATCTATTGTTGCCTAACAGATTATTATAGGTTCTTCCACCTATTATGAGATCAAAACCTCCAATTGATTTAATCATTTCATCAAGTCTTTCTACTTTTAGATCCTTCACATCCCCCACCTCAATTAGTTTACCCTTTTGATATGATTTTTCCCACCAGCTTCTGAGAATAAGCCTATTTTGTATGCAAATTTTTGTAGATACAACATAATTGAGTAGAATACCCAAACGATGCAAAGCAACTTCTACACCCCCAATTCCAGATGACAGAGAAAGGAAATTTATCCCCTTTGGATAAATAGGCTTCAAAATAGAAAGGTGGTATCTTATTGTTTCTACCTAGAAAACATTTCCAAGGGATCATATACAATCTATCTTGGAAGAATAGATACGTGTGTGGAAAAGGTAAAATCTGACAATACTTTTGATATTCAGGAAATGCCTCTTCAATTGTCATTGGTGGCAAAGGTAAAATCTAAAAATGATTATCAATAGGAAGGTTATGCACGTAGCCATGTTTTCTACTAGAAACTGAAAAGTACTTAGAATCCACAAATTCTGGTTCAATATTATGGAGATATCAGTATTTTTGCCCATGTGTACCCCTTATTGTATTAAACGCATTTTCAAAATAAAAATAGGGGGGGTCCTTTCACAAACTTTTTAAGCTTCAACAGTCGATTGACAGGGTGACTTGGAACTCCAAATCCAACCAATCCTTTAACATGGCATGGTAAAAAAAAATTCATATCATCTTCTATAGAAAAACCTTTCAAAGACGTACTTCCTTCGAAGTTTATCTTCTGAAATAGTTTCTTGTGATGGGTTTCATTGCGATTATTTACTCTTTCATTCAATCCCTGCAAAAGGAAACCTTGGTTAGCATGAATAATCAAATTGATGACTCTCTCTCTCTCTCTCTCTCTCTCTCTCTCTCTCTCTCTCTCTCTCCTTCCTTTTGTGATTTTGCATCTAATATAGGGTGTATGCCTTATAGTGCGAATGCCATATAGGGTGTACACCCTATAGGGCGCACGCCCTATAATGAGTATAAGGCGTGCGCCCTTTTAATGACATTGAAGTTTACCAAGCCTAAGGCTTGGATTTGCCTTGGAGTTCCAACCCAAAGGCTTGGATTTGCCTTGGAGTTCCAACCCAAAGGCTTGGAGGATTCAAACAGGCCTGAGACGTATTTTCCAGCAAACTTACTAAAAAATAACATTTTTTCTTGTGTGCTCCCCGTCAAGTTTGCACATGGTTCAATAACAATAAAATCAGATGACATGATATTGTAGATCTCTCTGATAGCTATCTAACCCTGTAATTTATTTCCAATTCTCATTATGTTATGCATTTCATCTCTAATTTCTTTTCTAAGTATGTTCAATTTTTGTCAAAAACCAACGTGTATTCATTTGGGCTTAGATTTTGGCTTGTTCATCGAATTTTGAAAAAAATTACATTTTCAAAAACTAGACTCCATTCTACACACTTTAAAAAAAAATTTAATTTTCAATTAGTTTTCAATGATTTCTAGGGGGATGACACAGAAATTTCACATTTTCAGGATGTGTCCACTTTGGAAAATGGCAAAAAATCACACTTTCATAAAAAAATTAGCAGAAAAAATTGGGATAAACTAGATGGTGTTAGCTAATTTCTCACAGGAGCGATTTAATTTTTTTTTTTAAAAGTTAACATTTTAGGGGGAGCACACCAGACGCTATGTTATGTTTTTTCACAAAAAATAGGACCACTTTTTGTGATCCCCCTTTTTGAGGGCCTTAATCTCCACCATTTCTAAAAAAAAATAGTAGTTTAGAAACTAGATTCGGAGTAGAACAACTCTTGTTTTTGTCACATTTTAAAATTTTGAGTGTAAGTATCCTCAATTTCCTTGTTGAAGTTCAAGGTTTGTTGATTTCAAAAAAAAAGTGGCATCTTATACCCCCTTTTTGGTCCCCCATCTTTGTGCACTTACCCAACAACAAGTTAAACATTAAGTTGTCAGATTATAATGATACATCATGTCTATGTAAAGACATGGTTGTATGTGGCATAATCCACATACAGTCATGTCTCTACATAGACATGACTATTAAGATATGTACTTATACATCTTTACATATGTTATAGAAAATAATCAATTACAGTTTTATATTACTACTACAACATACATAAAGAACTTGCATATGCATATATAATTCAGTCTACATTCAGAATTAAATAATTATATTTAATATAGCATATTAAATTATCTCTATTAAAGATATGCATTCCTAACATGGTATCAGAGCCTCTTTAGAGAAGAATTAAATAAATAAAATTCTGAATTATAATTGTTGTTAGAATTTAAAAGGAAAATTACAAATGGCCAATAGCATTAAAGTGGAAGATAGACTTGAAGGTGCTACAAACTTCTTCTCATGGAAGATACGCATCCTGACATTACTTCAAGAGCTCGAGAACTAGATTCTTATGTTGAGGAGGATATAAAAATGCCTCAAGATGAACCTGATAAATCAACCTGGAAAAGGCGTAACAACAAAGTAAAGAAAATAATAATTGATGTTGTTAAGGACCACATTCTTCCTTCCATAGCAAGAATAAAAACCGCCTATGAAGTATTTATGACCATTCATGAAACAAATGAGATCAATGATACAAGTAGACTACTTACTCTCAAACAAAAACTCTTGAATCTAAAGATGATTAAAGGGGAAACCATTACATCTTACTTTCTAAGAATTTCTGAATTAAAGGACCAACTATCTACTATTGGGAACAATGTTGACAACATGGATTTAACATTAATTTCTCTTATAGGATTACCTATCTCATGGGAATCCTTTGTTCAATGTATAATTGGTCTCCCCTCCCTACCTAAGTTTGATCAATTAAATAATGATTGTACTCAAGAGGAATCCCAATTAATATCAAGAGGGTCAGAACAAATAAAGGAGGAGAGACCCAAGCTCTACATACTCACTCAAATTTAAAAAAAAACAAAAGGAAGTTCAAACATAAGAAGGGAAACCATAGCCAAAATCACAAAACCAGAGACTTCTCCAAAGTGGAGTGTTATAAATCTGATAAACTTGGACATACGCACAGGTTCTATCTATAGAAAAACAAAATTCAAGCTGCAATAGCTGAAACCAAAGGAGCAGAGATATCCTTATTATTCTTGGCCTTATCAAGTGAAGTAAACTCAAACAAAAACAATTGGATAATCGATAGCGGAGCATCAAGGCACATAACCAGATTTAGAGATCAATTTGAAACCTTAGATGAACATTCCTCTAAAGAAGTTACAATTAGAGACAGCTCCACCTATCCAGCAAAAGGAATTGGGACCTATTCAATCAAATTGAAAACAAGAGTAGCTTTAAAATTAAAATAGGTTCTCTTTGTACCAGGCATAAAAAGGAATTTGGTCTTTGTTTCAGGCTTAGCCAATCAAGGCTATCATGTTACATTTCAAGAAGACAAAGTGTTATTATGGCCTAAGAACACTAACCTTAAGAATGCCATTTCTATAGGGTATAGGGATGGAACCATATACAAATTATGTACTAGTCACCAAACAGCTCTATGTCATGAAGTATCAAATTCTAATCAACTATGGCACAAAAGATTACAACACCTTGGATTTAGCACTCTTCCTTCCATAAGGAAAATCACTACAGGCATACCTAATCTAAAATTTGATCATATTGGAACTTGTAAAGGATGTGCTCTAGGAAAAATTATCAAAAGATCAGTTTCCTCTAGTGAATGTAAAACCAAAGATGTACTAGAACTCATCCACATAGATTTATGTGGACCTATGTCAACTCTCTCACTAGGAGGATTCTCATATTATGTGATTTTCATTGACGACTACTCTAGAAAAACTTGGATCCAATTTCTTAATCTCAAAGAATCAAATTAAGTATTGCTAAAATTCAAAGAATTTAAAGCATTAGTGGAAAATCAAATTGGGAAGAAAATAAAAATCCTAAGATCAGATAATGGAGGTGAATACATCTCCGAAAACTTTAAACAGTTTTGCATTTTTGTTGGGACTAAGAGGCAGTACATACTATACCTTATAATCCTCAACAAAATGGAGTAGCAGAAAGGAAAAATAGAACTATTATTGAAGCTTCCAAGGCTATGATGCATGATCAAAATCTTCATACCTTATTTTGGGCCAAAGCATGTAATACTACCGTATACATTCAAAACAGATGTCCTCCCTCAATTTTAGAAAACATTACACCTGAAGAAGCTTTCACAGGGAAGAAACCAGATCTAAGTCATCTAAGAATTTTCAGATGTTCAGTATATGTTCACATTCCTAAATAGAAAAGAACCAAACTAGAACCCTCTGGGAAGAAAGGAATATTTGTTGGCTATAGTAAAACCACTAAACGATACAGGGTCTACATACCGAGACAAAAATCTATTGACATTAGTAGGGATGTAAAATTTGAAGAGGACATTGCTCTCAAACTCTCCACACTTATAGAAGAAGGATCAAAAGGGAATCAGAGGGAGAATATTCACGACACTGAGAATACACTTCAATATTATGAGAACTACATTGTTGAGAACCAAAGAGAGAACACTATAGATCTTCCTTCATCCAATCTTGAAGAGGTTAAAATGACTAACACAAATAAAAGGCCACTATGGGCAAGAAAAATCTTTGAAGAAAATAATGTTGAACCAGATGAGATGTTTAGAGAAAGTAAGAGAATGAGAAATCAGAAATTCTATCTTGCACTTATGACTAAACTCACAAAATCTAAACCTCCTTATGTTAAAGAAGCTTTAACATGTCAAGCCTGGAAAGATGCAATGATCAAAGAATATCAATCCATAGTTAAGAATGATGTTTGTGAAGTAGTACCAAGACCTAAAGGAAAGTCAGTTGTTTCTTAAAGATGGTTATTTAAAATCAAATATGCTTTAGATGGTAGTATCAAAAAACATAAAGCCAGATTTGTAACTAGAGGTTTCTCTCAAAAGGCCAGAATTGATTACGAAGAAACTTTTGCTCTGGTTGCTCGATACACCTCTGTAAGAATCACTATCGTCATTGCAACATCTAAAGGTTGGTAGATACATCAAATGGATGTAAAAATTGCATTCTTAAATGGAGTTATTGAAGAAGAAGTATATATAGAACAACCAAAAGGCTTCAACACCCATGACAAAAATAATTATATCTGCAAACTAAAGAAAGCACTCTACGGTCTTAAGCAAGCTCCCAGGGCTTGGTATGAATGCATAGACAGTTATCTCTCCAAGTTAGGGTACTCCAAAAATGAAGCTGACCCTAATATATACTTAAAAATATCTGAAGGTGATATGGTAATCCTAGTCCTCTATGTTGATGATTTACTAATAACAGGAGAAGATCATCTCATTGCTAAATGAAAACAAGATCTCATAAATGAATTTGACATGAAGGACCTAGGTTTGTTACATTACTTCTTAGGTTTAGAAGTACTACAAAAAGAAAACTACAATCTTCTCAATCAAAGGAAATACACCTTGGACATTATAACCAGATTCAGAATGATGGAGTGTGAACCACTAACCACTCCAATGGAAACAAATCTTCATAAGCTCAAGGATGAAGTAGTAGATTCAGAACCTACATATCCTATATATTATAGACAACTCGTTGGATCACTTATGTACTTGGTAAACACTCGTCTTGATATCTGCTATGCTACAAATGTTTTAAGTCAGTTCATGTGTGAACCGAAGAAGATCCACCTAACATCTGCTAAACATATTCTCATATACTTATGTGGTACAATTGAAATGGGCCTAAAATATGAGAATATTGAGATTCAACTTCAAGGGTTCACTGATTTTGATTGGGCTGGAAATTCAATTGACCGTAAATGCACTACCGGATGTTGCTTTAGTCTTGGATCAGCAATGATTTCTTGGTTCAGTAGAAAAAAATCAGTAGTTGCTCAAAGTTCCACTGAAGCAGAATATATGGTTGCTTCAATGAGAGCTCGAGAAGCAGTATGGTTAAGGAAGCTACTATTTGGAATGTTTGGTAAGCCCCTAAAGCCTACAGTAATTCATTGTGACAATCAAAGCTGCATTAAGCTTTCAGTAAATCCAATTTTTCACAATCGCTCCAGACACATAGAAATTCCTTACCACTACATAAGAAATATGGTAGACAAAGATTTTATTAAATTGGTCTACATCAGTACTAAAGAAGAAAGTGTTGACATCTTCACCAAGCCTCTTTTGAAGTTGAAAATCAAGTACTTCAGAAAGAAACCTAGTATGATTAAGTTGTGATTACTTTTGAGATTAAATCTCACTATTATGTAAATTGATATATTCATGAATAAAATAAAAAATGTTATATTGCAATATTGTGTTTTGAAAGGTGATGATCTTTCTTGTGTGAGGTCACCATTGTAAGGTGATGACCTACAATGATGTGACCTATTTAAATTATCATTTAATCTAGTTTCAAATTTAGTCGGGGATTATGATAACATGTGCTTCAAGATTTGATCTAAATTGCGTCGGATATCTTGACACCATTACTTATCACAAATCCAGTTATGAATTGAGTTGGGGATTGTGATAATCTTTCTATCAGGTTAAGTACCTTAATCTTATACTCCGGATCTTGGCGATTACCCTAATGTAAAGAAAAGTAAGTGTTATATCCAGTTCTGAATTAAGTCGGGGATTACATAACACCTACATCTTGAGATATTAGTTCTTATCAATCCTCTCTTGCTAAGAGGGAGTGTTAAGTAATAGATTCAATATATATATATATATAATCATTGATATATATTATTTTATGATGACACAGGATAAAAAGGAAATATGTGAACTAGCCCAACAACTTAAACACTTTAAATTAGACATTTTTTATATTCAATATTGGGGGCTATTAAATTGTGTGTGTGTGTGTGTGTGTGTGTGTATAATGATACTTGGAGTCTGAATATGTATACATGATTATGCGGTTAAACATACTCAGAAAAAAATTGGGGATGCGCTGGATGTATTTAGAACCTACAAATGTATAAAATTCATACAAAACATTCAACCGAATTATTTATACATATACATATAAGAAGTACTAGATTGCACCATCTGAATGTAGCAAAGTTCATCATTTTAATGAAAATGTATATGGTTAGGGAAAATCATTTGGCAGAAAAATTTAACCCTCTACGACATATACGAAATAATAAACATTTTAATAAAATGGAGGGCATTTGAAGACATTGAGACAATCATTTTTTAATTTCATCACAATCCATATATATACATAATTATGCATAGATATATGTAGATGTACATAATGTAAGATTTGATAACCATCAAATCTTCCCAAGAACACCTGCATGCAAAGACTGCTACAAGAATGAAGACAGAAGAGAGAAAGCTATGGCGGCCGATAGGCCAGAGACTGCAAAAATATGTTGACAGAAAAAAGTCTTCTATATTCAACAATGAATTACAAAAATACAATCTCCTTATGAAATACAAAGCGGTGAATCCTTATAAAGGATACCGAAACCCTAAAAGGGAAACTACTAGGAAATGGAAACTTTCCTAAGTCTAACTTAAGCAAAGAGTAGATAAACTAATAATTAACTAATTTAATTATTAGTAATACTCGACTACTCTAACACCCCCCCTTAAGTGTAACTTAGGGAGAAGCAAAAAAGCTAAACTACTGCAGAAAGAAGGAAAGATCGGTCCCGGCAACTAGGCCTGATCAGGTACCCAAAACATAAAAGGGAAAAAATGTCCCAGAGAGAGGAACAAGAATAGAGCAAGAAGCATCTCCGAAGCATGTCTGAAAACTCTGTCAGAAGATACTGCTGGAACCCCCACTAAAGTGCATGATCAGGTAGAGAAGACAAATTTCTGAAGAGCTGATCAATCGAACCAGGAAGCAATAGAACCAACAGGTGGACCCCCCCATAATGCTAAACTGGGAGAGGTGACAGGAACACTGAAATGCAGTACTAGAAACAGCTGCAGAAGAAGAACCAGGAACACCAACAGTGAAACAGAAGCACACACACAGATAAAGGGCGGTGTCACAGACACACTACATAGGCTAATGTCATGGAAGGTAAGCTCACTTGACAAAAGTGGATGCGCCTAAAGTGACAAATGTATCATAACCCCCCCATGGCACTTTATAACTGAGTGTGAGTACATCAACCGAACCAAGTGTACAAGATCCAAAAATGCAGAAGAGACACTTTATCTCAGTGCGTTTATAGAACAATGATGCAACAGAAGGAGCATGCAAGCTCAGAAGTCAGAAAGAAGAGTGAGCTATGAACTCAGAAGAAGAGATCCCAGGACCTGTAGAACTAAGCACACCACCAGAGGGCATAAACTGTCAAACGCGGATGAGTGAAAACCTAGAGAAAAATCTGGAAAAACAACCTCTGCCACTAAATAGCACACTGAACCAGCTTTTCGACGATATCTTGTTTGCCGAAAAAGGAGTCCGGATGAGCCAGATATGACTCCCGGAAGACAAAATAAAATATCGGACTTCAACAGAAAAAATTGTGGTCAAAATGGTAGAACCAAAAACCCTAACCTCCATCATCAAAAATTTCTCGGAAAGAGTTTTCCGACGGTATATGGAAGTCAGAAAAAGACCCCCGTATGCTCCCTGTAGAGCGAAAACAGACAGGTAGGGTCAAAAATGCTCCAAAAGGGCCAACAGAAGCCCCAAGGGCTAAAAAAATAGGCCCCTGGGCGCATGGCGCACCTAGGGGGCCAAAATCAGAGCCCTCGGTCATTGAAAAGACCAGCCGCTAGTGCTTAAAGCCCGCGGGGGCTGCCAAAATTCCCGCCACCGGGGAGCAGTGGGCGGGCGGCGGTCTTGGGCGGAGCGGGGTTCTGTAACTAGCGGTGAGCGGAGCGCACTAAGTTCGCAAAGGGTGGAGCCCGGACGGCGGGGGCACCGCTGAGTAGCGGCGAGGGGCCACAGCGCCAGAGGAGGTGGCGGCAGCCGAAGGCAGGGGCCGCAGGAAGGTGGCGGCGGCTGGAGGGGCCAGTGGCGCGCGGAGAAAACTGGTGGCAGCGGAGAAAAGCGCAGCCGGGGGTGGCGCATTTTTGAAATATACTGCGTGCGCTATTATAATAGAAAAAAACATTAAAAAAACATAATTTTTAAAATTTTTCTTTTCGATTTCCGTGCCCGTACGGCCCTGGGAGGCCGAAAAAAATTCTCCAGAGGCCCCGGTGTCCAAAATGGACAAACCTTATATGAATTTTGGGGTTTTTGGGCCTTCTGGACGCAATGGCAGTTTCCGTTTGGGCCCAAAATGCCTCCAAAAATAGAGACCCCCTAGAACCACTAAAAGAAGTCGAAAAAGCTTCTGAAACCCTCTGTGCTTCAATAAAACAGGAACATCGAACCGCAGATCAGCTCTGATACCATGTAGGATTTGATAACCATCAAATCTTCCCAAGAACACCTGCATGCAAAGACTGCTACAAGAATGAAGACAGAAGACAGAAAGAGCTATGGTGGCCGATAGGCCAGAGACTACAAAAATATGTTGACAGAAAAAAGTCTTCTATATTCAACAATGAATTACAAAAATACAATCTCCTTATGAAATACAAAGCGGTGAATCCTTATAAAGGATACCGAAACCCTAAAAGGGAAACTACTAGGAAATGGAAACTTTCCTAAGTCTAACTTAAGCAAAGAGTAGATAAACTAATAATTAACTAATTTAATTATCAGTAATACTCAACTACTCTAACACATAATTATATAGATGTATACATGATCATGTATATGTATATAGACAATTATGTACATAGAGAAAATTATGAAATCGGTATCTGATACTTTTTATATGTATATGTATGCATTATTATGTAAACCTATATATAATTGTGTATGTATACATAGGTATTTGAAGGATAGAAGAAACGATGACACAAGATAGAATGGTTGCAGAGCGGTGCAGACCAAAAACTGTGACGGGAGGAATGAAAATGATGAAAATGGTTGAGAAACTAATATTTTTAGGGAACCAATCTTAGCATTTACATGGCGAACGGTGAACCAGATGTGGTGAAAGGGAATGTTTGTGCCCCCACTTAAATACTTTAAATTAGGCATTGTAACACCCCAAAATTGGCATCTTACAACCCTAACCAATTTTGTTGCATCTGTCATTCTTCTAAATCATCAAAGTCCTATTGTACTAGGCAATTCTGAGTTTTCACTGACTCTACTCGACTTGAGTGTCAAATGCAGAAGGTCCTAAATCTGTATTAATCATACATCATATTTAATTCCTAAATACTGATTGGCTAAACAAATCCTATGATCGAATTAATTTAATTAATAAAGTCCTAGCACTTTAATTAAATTAAATTCACCCTCTTTAGCTGAGACACATGAAAAGGAATTAAATAATATTTAA
>MU225101.1:3754723-3770208 GCA_018584345.1 Thuja plicata | reverse complement strand
AATTAAATAATATTTAATTATTAAATAAATATCCTCATTTTCAATAATTGAATTTAATATTCAGATAATTGAGAAAAAGTAATTATGAGGTCATATTTATTTAATTAATTGGATATTCTTTCAAAAAGCTTTCTTCTATTCAGAAATGGAAACTTTGAATTAATTGTGCTTTAAAGAGAAATAAAACAATTAAATTCAAATAAAACAATATTAAATCAAAGAGATAAAACTGTTAAAATAGGAAGAAAACAATTTATTGAATTCTTTTCAATAAAGCTTTCTATTTTTAACTGGCTTTTCTAGTTGTTTTATTTCAAAATAGGAAAGTTTCTATTCTGGTCCTCTCAGAGTCTATAAAAGAACTCTCATTCTTCATTCAAACCCCCTGATTATCCCCTAAATCATTTTAGAGAAATTGCATTGTTAGAATACTAAATTGTTGTCTCATTTTCTTAATAGCATATAGATTAATTTCATATTGCAAATAGAATAGCTTCAATTTCTAGAATAATGGCATGTAGTATTCATGTTTAGATGATCTCTCATGTTTCAATTTCTTAGCATAATCTTTGCATTGCATTGCACTTATCATAGTTAAATCTTTCGTTCTTAGATGGTCCATAGTTGTGAGGCCCTCGTCCTGAGAGCAAATTTCAAAACCCCATCTAGATAGAAGACAACAGGTCGAATCACGCAGGCAGGCAGGATGAATAACTCATATTCAGTCTTGTTTGTTCTTGGTGAAGAAGGACTATGTTGAAGTGTGTGGTTGATTGAGAAGGCCAAAATTAACTCATACAGGCATTATATATATATATATATATATATATAATTGTTCACACAAAGAAAACTAGATAAAGCATGATGGAGTAGCACAGAAGTAGATTTCATCATTTTAATGTAACCCTATATGGAAACGATTATCATTTACCAGAGAAATTAAACCCTATATGACCTATATGAAAGGGGTAATCATTTTAATAAGATCGACCACTTATGAGAAAATGTGAAGAAAAGAAGGCAAAATGCAGGAATGCAGAAGCAGAGTTCGTCATTTTAATGGAACACTATATGGATACAGATAATGATTCACAACAAAAATCAAACCCTCTATGAGATATATGAAATAGTAAACATTTTAATAATGGTTGGCATTTGAAGCAATGATGACAAAATAAACCACATAAAGCATGATGGACTAACGCAGAAGCAAATTTCATCATTTTAGTGTAACCCTATATGCAAAATTCAGGAATGCAGAAGCAGAGTTCATCATTTTAATGAAACCATATATGGATAAGAATAATCATTCACCAGAACAATTAAACCTCTATGACATTTACGAAATAATAAACATCTTAATTTAGAATGGTTGGCATTTGAAGCAATGATGACAAAATAAACCACATAAAGCATGATAGACTAATGCAGAAGCAAATTTCATTATTTGAATGTAACCTTATGCAAAATGCAAGAATGCAGAAGCAGAGTTCATCATTTTAATGAAACCATGTATGGATATGGATAATCATTCACCACATTAAGCATGATGGACTAACGCAGAAGCAGATTTCATCATTGTAATTCGTAGCTATGCATACAAGAATGGAAGCATGATTGAAGCGGAAGACGTTACCTACACTGTCGACGACGATGGTTGCAGAGCAGTGCGGACCAAAAACTGTGGCAAAAGGAATGAAAAATGAAGAAATCAGGTGAAAAAAGAAAGTTTTTAGGGCACCAATCTTAACATGTATGTGGCCGACGATGAACCACATGTAGTGAAAGGGAATGTTTGTGCCCCCACTTTACTAACATCAAAAAAGAACACGTGAAACGACCGAACAACTTAAACACTTTAAATTAGACATTTTTTTATATTTCATATTGGGGGTTTTTTAAATTTTTATCGACCACTTTATGAACTACTATTGGGGATGAATGCATCTACTATCGGTGGACACCTTTTTTTGACCACTTTTAGACATATGTGCACATAACAGCTTCTGTGCAGTGGACTGCTATTGGTGAGAAGCCCAAACCTTAGCTTTAAGCAGTTAAGGCGCATAGGGAACAACCCAAACAAATTTGGCAAAATTCAACATCGTTTGATACCTCAATTGAATGCGTGAAGTTAACTATAGCCACTATTGATCCCTTTCCCCTATAATTTGAATCTATCAATACAAATTAAGATTGAAGAATATTATTAGATTACATCCATGTTTGGAAACGAATGAATACTCTTAACGTATACAAATTAACCAATAAAATAATTGATTAGTTATTTGTTCATGTTTTTAAATATTGACAAACTGAGCACTGAAGTAATTGGGTTTTGATTGGTTGATAAATTAGAACTACTACACCGTCATCTTGTTTGCCAGGAGAAATTAATAAATTACTACCAATGTATTCTAATAACATCACTTCTAGCTTTGCAAAAGTCGCAACAAGCTGAGAAATGCCTCCTTTACTGTTGCCTCTTCTCCTCTCACAAGCAAACCCTTCTCCATTTTGCCGTCTTTTCCGTACGCTTCTACCCCGCAAAGCTGTGTAATGTCACACTCTTCTGTCACACCTGCAGCGAACACACATACCGATACCCATCCATCATTTTCAACCAGCGGTACAATCTCACGTAATACAGAACCTCCGCAAGGAAGCATATTAAACCTTGGTGTGAATTGTGAAGTAACACATTTCATAACAAAACAGAGCATGAGGAGTTCATCGCCGTTGGAGATATGGGCGTTCACCAAATCTGGCAAGGAATAAAATGTGCGGTCAATTAAGGAGCGGTAAGTTAAGGAGTCAACGACCAGATTTTGAGAGAGCAAGGAATCTACAAGTGAGGACGCTTCAGGAACTGCAGTAGCACATATTTGCATTTCACTTGGCCATTTCTGCAAATTTCTCGCACAGCATTCAGTCAATGCGCATTCAGATGAAAACAATTAAAAAATATATTATTACTAGAAACTATTATATTACCTTCATCGTTTGAATGCAACGTTCAATAGCCAATCCCTTGTTTGCTCTGAGTTTCACGCTCTTCAATTTCTGCATGTGCTCCAAACTTTGTATACCTGGCACCTCCCAGCATGTCTCTACTCTCAACCTTTCCAATCCCCTGCAATTTTCTAAACCTTCAATTCTCTGAACTCGGTAGCAACCTCTGGATAGTTCAAATTCTCTGAGAGAAGTTGAACGTGCAAAGCTAGGCAGCTCTTCCAACCCTCCACATGACTGTATTAGCAGGTGTTCAAGGTTTACAAGATCACAAGGAACCCTTATGTTCTTCAGCCATTTACAGGATATCAATTTTATTGACTTGACTGTTGTTGGCAGTGCTTCGATTTCCGTTAAATGACTATTTCTAGTAAGATAGAGACTCTCAAGGCGGGGGTAACGGTCTTCAGACATTGAAATCCTGCACACATTTGTTTTTTCTAGCCTTGCCTCCTTTAGGTTACTCAATCCGAAAGTAAATGACGCAGCTCCAAAATCTACTTTGATTGGGCAATCGCGTATTCCTAAATGCTCTAAGAGGTTAAGCCGCTTCATAGAGAGTGGTAAACATTTTAGTTTGTGACATTCTATAATTGTAAGATTCCTTAAAGAGGACAAATCCCCAAGAGCTGTTGGCAAAGATTCTAAGTTGGAACAGTTACTAATTGAAAGATTCGTCAAGGAGAACATATCTCCAATACAAGTTGGCAAAGATTTTAGGTTGCGACAATAGACAATTTCAAGAGTCGTCAAGAAAGACAAATCTCCAAGAGAGGTCGGCAAATATTCTAAGATGCGACAATTAAAAATTTTAAGATTCGTCAAAGAGGACAAATTTCCAATAGATGTCGGCAAGCTTGTGAGAAAATTCCACTGTATGCTCATCTTTTGTAACATACTTAATTGACCAATGTCAATTGGTAACTCCCTCAAACTGTCTGTCCCATCTAAATAGAGCTCTCTCAAGGACGCCTGATTTGTGATGTGACAAGGCAACTCTTGCAATTGGTTGCAGTTCCTGAAATTTGCATACTCAAGCTTTGTGATGTTTTCTAATTCCTCTGCCCTAAGAATGAGCTGTCCACACCCACTTAAATCGAGATACTGCAAGAGCTTCAGCTTTTGAAAAGAAAATGGCAACATCCTCAATTTAGTGCAGGAGCTCAAATCGAGAAACCGCAAATTTCTCAAGTTGCCGAAACTGTCGGGTAGTGATGATAGCTGACCACAGTCACGTAATTGCAGGTATTCCAAGGATTGAAGACGGCCAAATTCTTCTGGCAGGCTCATTAACTTGCTTTGAATGACTACTATCTTTTTCAACACATTGAGACGTCCTATTGAATCTGGAAATCTTTTGAATTTGGTGCAGTATGATATGACTAACTCTCTCAGCTGCACAGGAGCCTGTAAACGTAAAACATTCAGCAATTATTAAAAATAAATTAAATACAGATTTAATAAAGTTAAAAAGGAAGATACTTACATCGCTATCATCCCCCCACAGCTCTTTTAAGTGATGTTTGTCAGATTCAGATCGCCAAAATCGCCAAAATTCATAGAGTTCTAAAACTCTCAAATTTTTCAATGAAAGCCGTGAGGGAAGATTTCTCTGCCCAATTTCAAACCAGCGAAGCCAAACCAGCTCTCTTGATGCTTCACCAATTGCTTTATTACTATAATCTCCTCTAATCACTAAAATCTTTGGTCCAACTAAAGATGGTGCAAGTGACCAATCTCGTCCAATAGTATTCGCCATGAATTCATTACTCATTTCTGGATAGGACATTCTAGTCTGATAGAAAATGCAATTGAATTATTATAAGAAGACAGACATAAAGCCAGAGCCTTACACAAACAATCAACTACCTCAATCTTATGCTATCAAGTTATCGTACTGCTTAGGACAGCACATTATTTACTTACCTCTGAACACCAACTGATCATATTGCTCGGAATAGTCTTTATTCCTCTAATGCCACTTATTTTCTGCAATAACCAAAACGAAACACAATCTTATAAAAATGGAAATAAATTTGTCGGCTGTTCGAAGACATACATGCAGCGTATAGCTATGTTGCTAGGCCGATTTGACGAAAAAAATGGGCTTTGCATATTCTCTCTATAAACGGCTGTTTAACCCATGAGAGCAATAGGAATATAGAACAAAATAAATGAAAAGTATTAATCTCACCTGTCACCTGTCTGTTTCTTAGTATTAAAAATCTTTTGGAATAACCAAAGCGGGTAAGGGAAATGCTGATTTGCAATTTCCCTTCCTAAATCTCTCTTATGCTATAAGTTATCGTATTGCTTAGGACAGCCATTATTTATTTACCTTTGGCCTCAACCAAGTGATCATATTGCTCGGAATAGTCTTTATTCTTCTTATTCCAGTTATTTTCTGCAATAACCAAAACAAAACACAATCTTATAAAAATGGAAATAAAGTTGTCGGCTGTTCGACGACATAGATGCAGCATATAGCTAGGTTGCTAGGCTGATTTGACCGAAAAAAATGGGCTTTGCCACATTCTCTCTATAAACGGTTGTTTAACCCATAAAAGTAATAGGAATATAGAATGGTATTCAGTAAATAAAAGAAAGTGTTAATCTCACCTTTGGCTGATTCTCGGTATTAATAATATGTTGGGATGACCAAAGTCGGTAGGGAAAATGCTGATTTGCAATTTCTCTTCCTAAATCTCTTAAATGGTCATGCATTTTTATGTGATTGTTCTGATCAAGTTCAACCAAACATTTATTGAAGAGTTTTTGCCAACTGTACAGACCGCTCCACCCTGATTCGTTCCATACTTCAATTGCTAAACTCTTATCTTCTCCAATAAAAAAACAAGCACTATCGAGAAACATCTCTTTCTCTTCATAATCAAGGGCATCATAACTTATTCTAAGTTTTAGTTTAATATCATCCGGCAATATTCTGGATATTTTATCCAATAAAGACTCCCAATATTCTTTGCAGAACTCCATATATAACTGTCCTCCAAACACCTTGAGAGACAGGGGCAATCCGTTACAAGCCTGTAAGAACCTTTCAACAAGCTTCTCAAATCCGTCCAAAGGAACAGGTTTTGAAAAAGCATGCTGACAAAAAAGTTGCTCTGCATAGAATTGATCAAGCGCTCTCATTTTATACACAGATGATATACCCTTAGATGTAAGGACTCCATACTCCCGCGTTGTAACAATGATAAAGCTGCCCTCTCCAAGGCTATCTTTTAAGGGCAACAAAGCATCCAGCTGGTCCACACTATCCACATCATCCAGAACAATGAGCACCCTGACTGATCTCAAATGGTTTGTGAGAATCGCCTTGCCTTGCTCTATACTGTCAAACTTTTGATTTGCGATGCCAAGGCCTCTCAGGAGTTCCATCTGTTTGGTGTGCAACATGCCTTTGTGGTCACTGTCTCTAACATCAAAAATAAAACTGGACTTTTCTATAGATGGGTACTTTTTGTTGTATAAATATTTGGCAAGTGTGGTTTTGCCAGAACCACCCATGCCCCAAATTCCCACAATTTGTACAGCATGACCAGATTTAAGTGTATTCATCTCAAAATCTTTTTTTATTTCTTCAAGACCGACTGGATGGTTTGCAACCACTAATGGCACGTTTTTTATTGTTTTCAATGCAATGTCCACAATTTTCTTCAGCAAACTCGTTTCATCTCTGAACAAGTAAAAACAATAGAAAAACTAAATAGAACAGTTGATTAGGCTAAAGGTTAATACATTAATAAGAGAAGGCATATTTATTAAGGTTGGGACGTTCGATACGTACTCATTATTTGTTATGATTTCGCCATCGTAAAATGAGGCTTTCTTGAGTGCCATTTTCCACTGCTGAAGCTTTTCTGGGCTGTATCTACCCTTCATTTCATAATCCTCAAAAGCATCAACATAGATTCCCTTCCCTTCAGCTACATATCTGACTTCATTAGGCTGCACATGGTAGAACACAGGAATAATTTTGGCCCCAGTTGTAAGCATAAACGCCAGCTCTGCTAAACACCAAGGTGAACTTGCATAATTCTGAGAAAAAATTGCTATATGAATCGAAGCAGTACGCATTGTTGCTTCTAATGTTTCAGGCAAGAAATCGCCCAATTCCAACTCCTTTGAATCTAAGAAAGCTGTTACATTGTTCTCCTTTAGGACATTATAGATAGTGGTAGCTAGCGATTCTTTGACATCTGGTCCACGATGGTTGATGAACACATCGTAGCAGGGCTTTTGCATGGGTGTTGAGTCAGAGGTAGATGAAGTCAGTGCGATTTCATCAAAAGCAGCAATACGCCCGTCTGTTGAAGTAGACGCCATGGAATTTGATCGGAGGGAAGGCGAAGAAAGCAAGTAAACTTGGTGCTGGGAGATTTGAAGGATCAGAAGTGATTGAATGGGTTAGATTGAGCGAGAGTTATGTGGAGAAGAAGGAAACTTCGTGGGAGTGGGAGAAACGCGGAATCATGAGAAAGGTGGACCCATTTCGTACAGGCAACTTTGAAGAAGAAACGCGGAAGGAAAGTTAGTGGAAGACAAGAGGGAGTCGGTGATGAAGACCCGAAATTATCAGACCCGTAGGATTGACTGAGTTAAAATTTGCGTGGAAGAAACGCAAAATTTGTACAAGAAAAGCAGGTGGAAGACAGAAGAGCCGTTCGAAAGAAAAAGCAAGGAAAAGAAGGCGAAAGAGGTGAACCTAAACAATTACCAGACGAGCAGAATATTCGTGGAAGAAACGTGGAACCATTGATGAAGACAAGATGAAGTCCGTGATATTTAAGAAGTGACATTTACGGAAGAAGGGCAATAAGATGTAAGAGGCGGGGCCACATGGGACACAGCTCAGAAACATAATAATGCTATTCGTGAGTCCCAGACTTTGACGGTCACCCCTGCTTGATTGTTTGGTGTTTCGATGCTTTTATTTTAAGTTTTAAGAAAAATATTTAATTTATGAATAATTTAATTTTTTTTAATTCTTAAATATTTTTCTCAATTAAATTAATAATACATATTTAATATTAAAATAATTATGGACACTTACTGATATCCAACAAGGGTGGACGTTTTTTCCTGTGAAATTTTCCTTTACTACGTGCTCTTTCGTTATTGTTATGGCTGCCATGGAGACTCCGTAGGTGTTCCCCTCTGCGCCTCATTCATCATGTGCGGGTCTGTTCTCATGGTCGTCTTCTTCTGCAATAAATTGGCTTGTTTATGCGGAGAATGTTGACATTACCCAGGATGTGAACCCTCCTGTGTCTTTCCAAAAGATCAATGGATGTCTTCCCCAGACTGAGCACATACTCAAGGTCATGATCGAACAAGATATGATACAAGATTTTGTCTCTTATAAGCTGAACCATGATCTAATTTGTAAGTTCTCTAGCATCAGACCATCAATTCCTTTCCTACACTCTTGGATAAGAAGTAACTGGGAGCCCTTCGGGGAGTATTCTTTATGGTTCATTGGTAATAGGTATTTTATTGTTAGTTTTTCATCATTAGCAGATCATGATAAGGCTTTTGAATCTTAAAAAAGGAGTCACGAGCCAACATGCCTTTAAGTCAGCTTTGACCCTAAGGTTGAGCCAACATCGATGTCTGTCTGGATTAGGATGTATGCCATTCCGATGGAATTCTGGAGCGAGAATTATTTTGCCCTAATCAGTAACTTCATTGGTAGGTATATAAGGGTCTCAAGAGACACCTTAGAAGGCACCTCTGTTGTGTATGCTAGGATATGTGTGGAGATGAACCTTTCACAACCTCTGCTGGATGAGCTTGAATTAGCGATGAATGAATTCAGATGGATCCAGCAACTCGACTACAAGGCTTTACCCTTTAGATGTAGAGTGCGTCATCAACACGGTCATTTGGATCAACTTTGCCCCTCTCTTCAAGCCCCAAAACTTAGTCCTTCAGACTATTGCCTTTCCTCTTCTCGAAATCAGATTAATCCAGCTAATACCTCATCTAATGTGACAACATCCTTCAGAATCTTATCCCTAAAAATAGTGTTCTATTATACGGCTTAGAAAGGAATTTATCTATTGACATCTACAATCCTAATGTTAGTATCGTGGGCATTCCTAAAAAGATTAGGGAAAAGCCCTCTCTCGGGCTTAACTAGATTGAAAAACAACCAAAGAATTATAGCTCTTCAGGAGTGGGGAGAAAGTCTACCAAGGAGTCGATAGCATCTCAGGGAGAGAAAATGATCATTGAAGGAACAGTCAAAGCCACTAGATTCTTACTTCTCTCAAGGTTCTTGATGATTTTACACATGTGGAATATTAGGGGTTTAAACAACAAATCCCATCAAAATGTTTTTCAAAGACTTTTGGAAAACACCATATCTTACAATAGACAAAGATGACCCTAGATTCTATGGTGTAAACCATTAGTAAAATTTGGAAAGGTGCAGAACATATGGCAGTGGCCTCTCATGGGGCAGCAGGGGGTATAGTTACCATGTGGAACTCGCTGGTCTAGACTGCTTTGGGTCACACTGTCGGAAGAGACGTCTTAACATCCCTTTTTAAAAACAATGAAACTTATGAACATATTATGATAACTAACTTTTATGGTGCCCAAAATCTTGATAGACTAAATAGGCAATGGTTTATTGTTCATTGTATGCATAATATCTAGGAGGAGGTGGATTGGATTGTTGTAGGTGATTTTAATGCTAAAATCTCTCTCAATGGCCAAGAGGGTGGATCTCCTTCTTAAGATCATGGAGATTACTTTATGATTGTTTAGGTTTTGGACCTTAGTTTAGTTGAAGTAATAAATCTTGGCTCAACTTTCACTTGGACTAACAAAAGGGTTGAGCCTCCTTCCAAAAAAGTCAAACTAAATAGATGCCTTGTCTCTAAGACATCCTTTACTAAATGGAGGCTAAGCATGCATGTTCTTGATGCTCCTATCTCTGATCATTCCCCTCTCATTCTTGAAGGAGGTATATGTTTGATCTCTCAACATCATCCCTTTAGATTTGAAAATTTTTGGCTCCAAATGAAGGATCTTAGGTTCTTTATACCCTTGTGGTGGAAGGAAGGCTTCCTTAAGCATGGTACTGCAATATTTAAGATTCACAAGCATCTACATTTTGTCAAACATCAACTCAAGAAGATGGAAAAAGTGTAATAGGTCTTATTTTCATTCACAGTGTGCTCTCCTATTAGCTAGATGGGAAATGATTCATAGTCAATTTAAGAATGGTATCATTACAGATCAATTAAAATAAGAAGATGATCTTGTCCACAAGGTTGTTGAAGATATTGACAGTCAGAAAGAGATTTATTGGAAATAAAATGTTGGAACTGCTTGACTTCTAGACGGGGATAAAAATGCTAATTTCTTCCATAGAACTGCTTGTCATAGGAGGCAAAAGAATAATTTGATTTCTCTTTAGGATGTTGCTAGGCAATCCTTTCCTTCCACCTTTGTGATGCATGAGCTTTCAAGAGACTACTTTTCCACCTTGTTTGCTGCTAGTAATGACCATGATGAAGCTTCTCAACAAGAGGTCCTAAATGATATCCCCAACTTAGTTATTGATGAAGACAATCTTGTCCTAATGCATCCTATTGAACTAGATGAGTTAAAGAAGAAGATTTTTGGTATGAGCACTACTACGTCTTATGGGCTCGATGGCTTCCCTATGGAGCTCATAAGACTTACTAGCGCTCATACCAAAATTCTTCTTCTTTAACTCATCTAGTTTAATAGGACGCATTAGGTCAAGTTTAATGAACATCCCTTTTTTATTAAAGTGGTGAAGAGAATGAATGACTTCTTGCGTAATCACCACACCATCAAGGATTTGTCTTCCCTCCATAATGTTGCCTTGTTCAGGAGAAATAATCTTTTGAAGCAAAGGTTTTTCCCTTCCTTCTATCACAAAGGTGATAATCTTATAGATGACATTAAACACGGATATAGGGTGGATATTACCAATTTGAGATCCTTCCCCCTTAGAAATGAGGGAAATGAAGGTATGGTTCAAAGCTTTGAGCATTCTCTTATTACTAAAAGATTATCTTTAACCTAGTTAGTGATTACTTGCAAAAGATTGTTCTTGAAACTTAGTTGTTTAGCCTAGGGCTTGCACTGGCTACACTGCTACTGTGTGTTTCCCCTATTCTATGCTTTGAGCGTTCTGGCCTTGGTTTTCCAACTGATGAGTCTATTTCTACTTGATTATTTTTAATAAAATTTTAAAACTTTACCAGAATATTAAAATAATTATGTTTAGTAAAATAATGCAAATAATTTAATTATTATTTTAAAACATATTATATATCTCTAACATCTTTTAAAAGATATATTTCTTGTAGCTCCCTTCTTTTTTTTAATACATATTTTTGAATACCGAAACAAAAACTCATATATTAATTGTGTGAAACTTTATTTTATAAAATCATTGTATTACAAATTTGGCAATGTTTTGAACAATACTTGCACGTAATTTTTTAAATAAATAAAGTTAAACTGTAAATATAATTTTCTTGAAAAATAAAAAAATAAGAACATATTTGTATGAACTATGAAGTATATAAATAAAGTTTCATGATTGAAACTATAGACGAGTCTATCTCTTGAAAAGAAGCCCTCGCCAATCAAATCAGGTCCCAACCCAAAAGAGAATGTAAAATTAGAAAATAATAATAAATTAGAAATGCAAAAATCTTAAATTTACTAAGCATGTTTCTAAATTCATATGTTGTATTTTAAAAATATGTTAAATTAATATAAATATTAATAAACATTATAAAAAGATATATATTACATACAATTATTAAATAATAATTAGTTAATAATTATCGATAATAAATGAGAAATTTTATATATTACGACAAGTTTATGATAATCTTATTAAGAATATTTAAAGAATTCAATTCATTAAATTTCTATCTTCATATAGGAAAATAGAATCCATTTTGAAAAATCATATTAAAGCATTTTAAAAATTAGAAACATTCATGTATCTTATTCTAAATAAATTTGTATTTTTATCCTAAATATTCTAAAATAACATATACTTATATTATAAAGTAAAATACTATATTTTATCTATAATAAATATTTTATTGTTTGTTTATAAATTAAAGTGTCATATATATGGTTTTACAAAAGCATCCAATAAATTTTCAAGATATCATATACAATTGCAACTTGAAAAACTGATCATTTAGATTATAAAATTTCAGACTTGTTGTTCCCTATAGGTAGATGACAAAAATAAACAATTATAATTTTCACTCCTTTTAAATTTTGTTTTCTATCTTGCCTATTTTAGTTTAGTACAAGACCATTCATATTTATAAATTTGTATAGAATTGTTTTAGTATCATCTACAAGAGAGTAGTTGAGCGTTTTCTAGTTGTTGTGATAGCACTTGTTGATTTAATGCCCAATATTTATAACAATGCACCAATAGTTGTTACTTTAAAGTTGTTAGTGTTGATGCTCATTACTCGTAATTGAATTAAATGTATTCCTTACATCTAAAATGCAACAAATCATGTGATGCCACATGATTGCAACAATAAAACATGACTTAGTGCACAAAAAATTGTCTCTCTATTTTTTGGGCCTTTTTGGACACCTTGGCAAAAAGTATGTAAATGTAGCATTAAAAACTTAGCTATAAGTAGGGGACTTGCAATTATTTGTGATTCAATGTGTTTAAGTTGAGATGATAATAACTCTTCAAATTTGTCAAAAAATTGAAGATATATGAAGTTTTAAAAATGTTTCTCAAAAATACAAATAATCAAAATTAAATTTTGATACATATATTAAAGAACAAAAAATGAGTTCAAACTTTGAATATTAATGAATTTTAAGTTTTGGTATCAATAAAAATTATAAATCATAAATTCCACTTTTAACTGAAGCTCAAAATATGTGTTTCCACTTTGTGGGTGTTACAAAAGTGGATGGTATATTTTTCATGTTCTCAATAGATTTTGCATCCATAGTGATAGGATCAAGTTATGTATACAAGGAACTTGCCTTTAATGGCCCACCAACCTCATAGTTTACCACCTCGTATATTTCCACATTCACTTCCCATTTAGCTAGCACCATGCTAGCTCCCTTTCCAAATTAGCTAACTCATCATTGATTAACAATAGATACACACCAACATCCGCATGGTGAGCAATTCAATCTAAATATCAATCAATGTCATCAAAGTTATGTGCTTCATGTTTGCCCTTCTCTTGCATCTTCTTTTCATATTGTCAAAATTTGTATCACACATAAACAAAGCCTTTTAAATATTTTGGAGACAATCTACTACACTTGTTTATTTGAAGGCTAAACAAAACCACACTACTTGTACTTACAATTTGAAGCACTACAAGATTGGAATTAAATATGGATGACAAACTTTAAAGATTATACATTGTAATGTCATGATCTTCCCACCATATATTCACAATGATAATATTTATTACTTAAATAAATAATAAAAAAATTATAAAGTTAAAAAATAAAGTAATTAGTAAATTAAAATTACTGCTTTCATATGTCTCTTAAAACAAATTTAGCTTTTATTATATTCTACTATATAGTTATTGGTTGTTCCAAGGTTCTGACACTACAACTTTTTCTTGCATACGTGAATGCCTTACTTTTTGGCTAGCACTTTGAAAATCCTTACCCAAATGACAATGCTATATAGGAGACCAATTACACCAACTTTTATTGTTATAGTTTCTAGAAAACCCAAAACTTGGAATCATTGAAAGCCAGTTGAAAATGAATTTTTTTTTCATGTAGTTGTGGTTGCCTTCAAAGGAATACTAGTAAAATCTAGAGCTATACCAAAGACACAAATATGATTGACAAATTGTATATTTCAACTTTGGTGTAACACAAACCAAACACATTAGTAATTCTCATTTATTCTCCTATATATTTATTATGAACTAGAAACTTATATTAACTAACCAAGAAATAAAGTGTATATTTTCTTGCCCTATATACAATTCCAGTCATCCTCTACTAGCACATTGTTATATAGATAATTTCACTGTTGGAAATTGTTCTTGCAACAACATCATGCTCCCATTTTAGAGTAGCATTTAGACATCTTAGAAAGTCTAGTAGAAAATGAGGTTGACAATGTCCAAAGTGTTCTTGACAAAGTATATGGCTTCATTACTATTTTATGTATACAGACTTGGGTGGTCCCTCTATTATTTGAAATGCTAAGTTTCTTTACCCATTTCTAAGGTTGATTGATCATATGCCCAACAAATTTTATTAAAAACACCTCAAGTGGGAGGCCCTCAAAATATAGGAATTGCGTCCAAGTGGCTAGGGAGGAATGTATCATGATAGACTATATGAAAGGCTTGGATTAAGTCATTAAAGGTACAAACTCTTACAAGATTTGAATCCACTAATTTGCTCCAAATTTTTCAATCCATAACACAAAATCTTCCTAAGTTAGGTTCTTCCCTAGGCATTTGGCAATAAGAGAGTGACCACCAAATTCTCTACACCACAATCTACTTCATTACTATTTTCTACATTTTATATACGAATTTTATGCAATAACGACATGTGTTGAAAAACCCTTTGGTAGACTAATAGGTAAGAGTGAGAGCTAGAAGTGTATTTTTTGTAATTTTATGTTGAGTATTTTTTTAATGATTTTTGAAGTGGTTGCATCTTGAAAATTAGGTGTTTTTTCGTGCGCTAGGCATAGCTTGCATCAAAGTAATTGAAAATGCAATTTTTTTTTGAAGTGTATAGAATCAAGTCTAGAACAATAACATGTAATTTATTTTAAAAAAATTCAAGTAGATCAAAAGTTATTAAATAAATGGTAGACATATGTCTCTTAGAACTATGGAGACACTGGTAAAGAAAATTATATTTTACTATGCTAATGGTGTCCAAAAATATAAAAATTTATATATGGTTAGAAAGCTGAGAAGACGTGTAAAATTATGGTAGTAATTTTACAGATACCCACTTGATGATGTGTAAACCTAATGACAAGGAAGTTAAAAAATCAACCTGGAAGAACAAAGGATGTGTAAAGGGAGATAAATGGAGGGAAACAACGCTCCCAAGCCTTAGGGGTGTCATCCAACCCTCTTACCTAACCATAACACGATAGATTTTTTAACTATTTCAAAACCTGATCAGGTTATGTAAGACTAAGATGGTCTTTCCTAATATTTCATAACACGGTCGGGTTTCTAAGAACTTAAAACATGATTGTGTTATCTAGAAGTAGAAATGCATTGTGCATAATTAAGATTTTGCATATATTTTTAGTTATACAAAATGTGTTCAAGTTTTGTAAAATTAAAAACATATGTTTTTACTTCTACAAAATGCGATCGCGTTTTGTAGAATTACAAACATATGCATGTAAATTTAATATGATATATATATATATATATATATAT
>MU225101.1:3697421-3735919 GCA_018584345.1 Thuja plicata | reverse complement strand
TGAGGGAATTTTTCTAGGGTACTCTACCAAGAGCAAGGCTTACAAATGTCTAAACAAAGCCTCTAACAAAATTATTGAAAGTGCAAATGTAAAGATAGATGAATTTGCAGAGAAGAATGAGCAAGAAAGCACTAAAGAACCAAAGGAATACAATAAGTTCACTTACACCAAGGAACCTGAGACTCTACCCTACCAACAATGTAGAGCCCCTGAGCTACAAATCATTGCTCCTGAGCATCAGGCTGCAAATACCGATGGTCAGGATAATGATCAAGACAATGTGCAAGGTGATGAAGAACAGAATGAAGGTCAAAATAATGATCAAGGTGATAGACAAAGAACTATACCTGTCCTTGCAAGATATGTAAGAAGGAACTATCTAGAGGTCCAGATCATAGGAGATAAGAAAGCTGGTACAAGAACAAGAAGTAAGTCTTTAAACTCAAATTGTTTAATTTGTGAGTTTGAGCAAAAATCTGACAATGTTGCACTAGATAATGAGGAATGGATAAGTGCAATGAATGATGAGATTGATCAGATTGAGAAGAAAAAAACATCGTCACTTGTGCCAAGACCAGATGACAAGAATGTCATTAGTACAAAATGGATATTCAGGAATAACCTGAATGAGAATGGAGAAGTCACAAGGAACAAAGCAAGGCTAGTATGCAAAGGGTATGCACATGAGGAAGGTATAGACTATGGAGAGACCTTTGCACCCATTGCTAGGCTTGAAAGAGTAAGAATACTGCTTGCTTATGCTGCATATAAAAGGATTCAAAGTATATCAAATGGATGTCAAGTCAGCATTCCTAAATGGAATACTTGAAGAAGATGTATACATTGAACAACTAGAAGGGCTTGTCGATCCAAACAAGAGAAACATGGTATGTAGACTTAACAAAGCCTTGTATGGATTGAAACAAGCTCCCAGGGCCTGGTATGAATGACTTCATTCCTATCTAATAAGTATTGGATTTGTAAGGACTAGTGAAAATACTAAGGATGAGTAATCTTTATTTGAAGGAAGATACTAATGCTAACACTTTGATTGCTGAAATATTAGTTGATGACATCATATTTAGAGGCAATGATATGCTATGCAAATCATTTTCTGATGAGATGAGAAAAGAGTTTGGGATGTCTATGTTTGGAGAGATCAAGCTCTTTCTTGGTCTACAGATCATTCAACAAAGTGAAGGTATTTTCATTACTCAGTCCAAATACATCAAAGAGGTCCTGAAAATATTCAAGATGGAAGATTCCAAACCAATTGGAACATCGATGGCTACTAGATGCAAGTTGACAAAGGAGGACAAAACAACTGAGGTAAATCAAACTTTGTATAGATCAATAATTGGAAAACTCATGTATGTTGTACACACTATACCAGATATTGCACATGCAGTGGGAATTGTTGCTAGATTATCTGCTAACCCTAGGGAATCACATATGACTGGTGTGAAATGAATCCTAAGATATCTAAAGAATATTGAGGAATTTGGCTTATGTTATAGAAGAGAAGGAAAATTTGAACTTAAGGTGTTTAATGATGCCTATTGGGCTGGAAGTCTTGATGACTGGAAGAGCACAACTAGAGGAGCATTATTTATAGGTGACAGACTTGTCACATGGATTAGCAAGAAGCAAGGATGCATCTCTTAGTCTACTATAGAAGCAGAGTACATTTCTGCTATTGCAAATTGCTAAAATATTGCATGGATCAAACAGTTGCTAGAAGGTATGCATATGAAGATCTTAGAACCAGTGACTATCTATTGTGATAACACCGGTGTAATAAATATTTCCAAGAATCTAGTCATGCATGCAAAAACTAAACACATTGCCATCAAGTATCATTACTTAAGAGAACAAGTTCAAGAAAAAGAGGTGATACTTGAATATGTGCAATCCAAAGAACAATTGGCCGATATCTTCACCAAGCCACTTCCCAAGGATATGTTTGAGTACTTGAGAAAGAGACCAGGGGTCAAACCCTCGTCTACCAGTCAGTAAAATGACTGAAGGCTACATCAGCCTACATATTCTTAGATTATTATTCATGTTGATGCAAGAAAAAAGGATGAACTTCAAAGCTACATCTATATACAATAGGTATATATATATATCAGAACCGAGCACCAGAACATACGGATGTATTGCTGATGGATAAGGTAAATTCAAGGAATATATTATGCATGGAAAGAAAAGGTCACATGACATTAATGTTAGATATTTGTAAGATATTTTTTTTACAATTTTTTCAAAGGGAGAGAGTTTATCCATATTATCACAGTCTTCAGAAAAAGAAGAAAGATTATCCATTATCATATTACTCCAACAGGGAGAGATCATATCCATAGGGACAGAGTTTGTATGCAAAAGATAATACAAGATACGAGTTGCTGACAAGAGAGAAAGACATCAAATGTGAAGAACAACCAAAGAAGAGATATTGACACAAGGAAAGGATGCAACACATCAGAACAAGAAACACAGAAAGCTGCAAGAATCAAATCTAAGCTAAAACAGAGCTTACCAGCGGTCAGACATTTTTATTGGTTATCAAAACAAATTGTTTGGTAGTTTGATGAATCTCAACAATTGTATTTTATATTGTATTAGAAATAGTATAGTAGGATAGTATAAGTTTGTTTCCATCAATGCTAAAGGGAGAGATTGATGACATGTAACTGATTAAAAGTTTGATAATGTTAAGTTGAATATAATGCAAAGCATTAAATCAGTTTATATTTTGTATTGTCATTGATTTCAACTTGATATCATCTATACGGTCATGTATAAAATGCCAAAGACTTCAGAGAATCAATGGAACAAAGGTTATGCTTTCAGCAATGCATAAAAGTCAAGTATTCACTAAGTGACAGATAACACTGACGGAGTGCACACCATCGGTAAAGGCAAAGAAGAAAAGTCACAGTGATACTCAATGAGAAGAAGACAGTGTTGCCCAACAAAGAAAACCACAGGATGCTTGACGAGCTAAAAATAGAGTTTCCTGATGGACGGAGATCCCAAAGCTAACTAGAGTCACACCGATGGAACTGACAGTTGTAACCGACAACTAACTGAAGAGTTGATCGACAGAACAGAGGGTTCAGAAAATGACAAAATATCTAGCTTGCAAGAGCTAAAGATAGACTTAACTGATTGTTTTCTTTGTTTTATTCTACCAAAGTTAAGTGATTGATTTAAAGAAGATTTGTACAGTTGGCATGAATATAACTATAAGACAATCAGAAGTTATGCTTTAAATCAAATTGGCTGGATTATTTTTCACGCCAAGAATCAAGAATCAAGAATCAAGAAAGAATGAATATCATGTCTATATAAGAGACAAGCCTAATTCATTTTTTGTATCATCACATGAAAAGGGATTAAGGGGAGTGAATAGAAAGAGGATGCTAAAGAGAAACTGATGAAGAACATCTTCATGCAGTACTGATCAATCAAGCTAAAGGAGAGCTAAGGAATTCTGCAAACACCGACAAACAGTGAGCACAACATCATAGAGCAGAAAGTATGGAGCATAAAAGAATTGAATTGATACATTGATCAAAGAGGTAATGTACTTAAATAGATTTGAAAATCTGTAATTCAATTTGCATTATAAATAGGTCATTTTGTTTCAGTTTAACCATTGAAGCATCAAGTCTCTTAACAGAGTGGGACTTAACAGTCTTCTACATATTGAGGTACATCCCAAGGAGTGCCAAAAAGGTTGATTCATAAAAGTAGCATTGGATATGCCCAATGCCTATTAACGGTCTAAGAGAGAGGTTGATTCAAGGATGGCAGCATTAGATGCCCGATACTAAGTGACAACCTATATGTGTAAAATCCTCTAACAAGGTCACACCTAACAGTGTGTTTGTAACTTTTAACAGGGTTGGCTCTTAATAGGGCTCACTTCAGAAGAGTGAAAATTTGGGGTACCGGTCCTAGTGGTTTTTCCCTTAACAGGTTTCCATGTTAAAAATTCATGTGTTATGTGTGAATGATTCATTTCTTTATTATTTTGTATCTGACATAGTTAACATTGGAATTATTGGTATACTCTGCATATTTACTGTATTTTGGTAAATAGTTATACTTTCTATCGGTAATCAAGGAGAATAAGATTAGACAAGGTAAACCGACAGACAGTTAATCATTATAAGTATCTCATGACATGCATCTTGTAGGGACATAATAATATGAGGTTTATTTGATTGGTGGTTAGAATAAGGATAAGTTTTTGAGGCCACTTATTCACCCCCCCTCTCAGTTATTACTAACACTATGAAGATCAAGAGACACCCGACGAGACAAATCTCAAGCGAAACTGAAAGACCAGAAATAGAGGAACCCGACAGAGCAAGGGAACTTGACAGACAGTTCAATCAAAGGAACACCGAAAGACATGCAAACTGATTTAAGAGAAAACCGAGCATCAGATTCTAAAAGTCAGTTACATCCCAAAAAAAGTGGATCTGACTCCATGTCAGATAAAACAATCATATTTTATATACAGATTTTTATTTTGTTTTAAAACCATTACTTAAGGGACAAGAAACATCGTTGTAATTTTTTTAATCAGTCTAACTAGTTGAAAACATGCAGACTAGGAGATCAAGATCAAGTTGTAAACCTGTGATCATGATAGAGTTAAAGTTGTAATACATGAAACTTAATTAGGTCAATCTATCTTATAAATAGATGTTGTAATAATTAAATATTATAGAAGAGAGGATGCATGTATATAACAAGCACATTTATGGATCAGACTAAGAGTTTCAAGAATCAGAATAACAAAAGATGAAATTGGTTATCAAGAACCAAGAACAGAGGCTACTGAGCAACAGAGGTATTATTCAATCACATTAGGTGATACATATATACATGTAATCTTGAATAGATCTGTAATCAACAATAGTAGATTGCATACACTCGGTTCAATGAGTAATTTTGTTATATTCTAACAAGTGAAGCAAAGTGTAAGAATCCTTTCAAGAAAGGTGGATTTAACAATCCTATTGTAAATCTCTTAACCGAGTGCACACTAAATAGTGTTGCTAAAGCTCTTAAAAGAGTAGAATTTAACAAGTCTCCTCATGATACTCCTAACAAGGTAGATCATCAGAAGTGATCAAATTGTAAGTCTTAACCGGCCCCTTCCAATCTGCAGATAGTGAAGATTTTGTGGGTGTCATCCCCACCATAGTTTTTACCTTCTTACAAAGGTTTTTTGCGATATCATATCACGTGTTATGAGTTAATTACTTTCGTGAATGTTTCTATGAATGTTTACATGTTTGATTAAGTTAAAGAATTGATATGTCTTACACAAAGATAGTATAGAACAAATTGTTGGATAAACAAATTGATTGCATAAAGGTGAAAGGATAAAAAGAGATAAAAGTTTTAGAGGTACTGATTCAACCCTCCCCTCTTAGTACACACTTCCCATTATTTCCAACAATTGGTATTAGAGATAGAACTCTTGTTTGGAAAGATTAAAGACTTAAGAGAAAATATCATACAATGGAGAAGTACAGACTTGACAAAAGTATTAAGAATCAGAAGCTAGAAATTCAGATCTTCTTTGAACAGTATAAAGAAGCTAGAATCAAGATGAGATAGTTGTTAGATGAAAGAAAGATTATGTAATCTCGTTGTAATAAGACAAATTACCAAGAGGAAGAGATACCATATCTATTTGAGTCTTCAGGATCTACTACAAGCAAAGCATCAGATACATTAGAAGAAAGCATCACAAGCTTAAATGAAATCAATAAACATCTGGCTAGAAAAGTGAAATCTCTGCAAATTGGTCAAGAGACACAGATGGTAAGAATGATTGATGTCATGAACAATGCTAGACAAGCTGAGCAAGAGAGAACACTAGCTATTGATGATAGAAGAAAGATTACTGAAAAGCTACAAGAAAAAGAGTCTAAAATACAGAGACTTATAGAACATCATCATGAGATTACAAATTAGATTATCCTTATGAGTCAAGAGGAAAACACAATGAATGTTGAAATCATTGAAAGAATAAAAGCTATAGGTGAGCTAAGGGAAGAAAATGAAAAGCTAAAACAAGAACTTAGAATTCAGCGGCAGCATAATGAGATAATCAAGAGAGCTGAGGAAAGCAATAAAAGAATGGATGATTTTATTGATGGACAATGAAGAGTCAACAAAAACATCAGTCTAGGATATACTGAGAATGGATAATCACCCAATCAAGCTAATTAAAAGAATGTCTATACAAATCCAAGACCAAGAAAGCTGACATGCAATCACTGTGGAAAGCAAGGCCACACACAAATGTATGCAGGAGAAAAATGAAAGGCATTCATAAATCTATATCTTCATTCATAGGAATTTATTATAAATATAACAAGAAAGGACATAAAGCATATGAATGTAAGTCTGAGATGAAACAACCAAAGAAGGAAACTTACATGGAAAAATACTATCCTACTTGCAAAGTGTTTGGGCACACTACTCTTGAATGCTGGAAGAAGAAAAAGAAAGCATGGAAGCCTAAAGGTCAAGAATCTTCCTATCAACCAAAAAGAATCGGTAACCATTATGTATGGGATTACAACACTTGGGAAAATTATACAGCATGTGGAAGATTTGGTCACATTGCTGCAAATTATATGAGACAATGGTCAAGAAAGCCTAGAGGATGGACTAACCCTAGAATGGCATTTTTGCACTATCATAAATTCAGTCATCTCAAGAAAGACTATAGAGACCGAATGACAAAGATGATCACCTAAGCCAATGGAAACACTATTGAAGACATCAGGAAGATGAGAAACAAAATGTGGAGGAAAGCTACAAACAATGATGAAGCTAGACCAAGCAATGCAATTGGTGACACCCTATCCAATGGATCTAGTGACATCACCACCCCCTCCTAAACAAAACAAGTAATTATGCAACTGCATTACACCAAGTTATATTTTGCATTAGTTCCAATCATACATAGTTGAAATGCCAAATTAGCATGATTATAGATGCACTATGGTATTACTTGTTAAATTCTGTGAAAACTATTTCATCAGTTAATACATACCGAAATACATCAGTATACATCCAAACCAGGATTGTCTTCATATACCGAGAATTGTCAGTTAAACATGTAAAATCTAAAGTTGCTAGTGTAAACCGAGATCCGTCGATAATAATATGAGCTAACAATGTTGTCTTCACTATAATCGAGACCCGTCGGTGAAAGTAACAAGTTAGATGACTACCCCGAAGCATCATGTTGTCACCGAGAGGGAAGTTAGTGTTTTAACCGATGACTCCTTCACACACTGAGGAGTGGTTGAGAATTAATGACTTGACCTAAGGCAACATCTATAAATACATGATGGAAGGGTTTCATTTCTTACCTGTGATTTGAGTGAAGCGACTAGAGAGAAAATGAAGCTAGAAGCGACAACATTACAGAGAGACTCCAACCCATTACAAAGCACTCCAAGAAGATCAGTTACAACTATAGAGGTTGAAGTAAGTACCAAGCATAACCAAGAACTCTATTTATCTTTTACGAAAATCCTTAATTTTAGAAATAATGGCCATGAATTTGAGAACTACTAACCTGAAGAGCATCAAGAAGGATAAGGTCAATCTTGTCAAGAACTCTACCTGTGTAGAACCACATTACAATATATGCCCAGAGGTTGCATCACAACCCAACAATGCTGGAGCATTCTCACGAATACCAGCTAGGGTTTTGCTTGTCAAAGATGTGCGAGCATACATACACTGCAAGATTGTAGAAATTGGTGACCTGGAGGTTGAAAAATCCTTCAAGAAGCTATGCAAAGATGATGGGGCTATTAAAGATAAGCACAAACACATCTAAGTGAAAGGGCTCACAAATTCCCTATGGTTCTCGAAAGAGTTTAAGACCGAGTGGATTCGGTTATTATTAAGTAGGATACATGACCATAAGTTATGGATGGATGAGCCTAAATAGATAACACAAGATAATATTCATGTGGTCACCAGTTATCCAATAACCAATAAGATAAAGGCATTGAAGCACCCACCCAAGGCTGAAATTGAGAAGAATACATGAGCTACATAGGATGGAAGAGGACTAAGAGTATCTACCATCATCGATGATGAAATGAAATTTGGAGCATGTGTCTTAGGATACAAGTTCTTTCAAGCTAGTAGGATGAACAACATAGCATTCGGAGCAGTGGATACAACATATAAGATTGTGAAGAAAGGAACTCAATTGGATCTATCAGAACTTCTACTCAAGCAGCTAGAAGAGAACCTAAAGACAATCAGAAATGCAAAATCAAATTCATGTAAGTTTGGTTCACTTATCATGTGCATATTATTTTACTTCCAAGATTCTTTTCCATCAATAGGAGATGTGAAATGGGATACAAAAAGACCTATCACCATATAGATTAGTGAGTTTATAAAATCACTGGGAGACAATTTTGAGTTAGTCATGGATGAGTACTTTACTAGATTCAAGGAGAGAATGCAGAAAAGAGTAAGGATCCCCAAGAAATTAATTGAGAAATTAAAGAATGATATATGTTTCATGGTAGACATAGAATTCACATACATCAAGCCTATTGTGCCAAGAACAACATGGCTACAACCAATTGACTATGAAGTAAACATAGATCAAGCAACCAATGTAATTGATGTATTAATAAATGAGCCATTAGATAAAACACAACCCAAGTTTAGCACTTATGAAGAATGCAAAGATAGAATCAAAATTGGCTTGGTTGTGAAGCAGATAGATAGGAAAAAGGATAAAATGGTCAAGAACTTGAAGAAAAGGCTGGCAATTACAGAGGAAGAAACTAAACAAACAAAAGAAACCAAGGGACAGTCACCCATCGATGAAGCTGAGCAGGAAAGTGACTCTAAGTCTACAGAGTCAGATGCTCCATTACCTACACCAGCTAAGAATCCTAGAACTACATCTACTACAAGGAAAAGAAGTCAAACAACTAAGGACACAAGTCCTTCACCATTGAAGAAAGGTCAAGTAAGGACCTATAAGAGGAAAAACAAAACACGGAAAAGAGGGCCAACAAAAAGAAGAAAGTTCATTAGAACTAAGGAGGACATTGAGGACACAAAATAGGATGAAGGTGTTCAAGAGGAAAAGAACAAGATACCTAAAACAGTTGATGAGGTATGTGCCTCAATTATCAAATCAGGTTCAGTAAATAGTAGGAAGGTCAAGAAATGGTTAACATTGGATCCCTGGGATCAAAATAAGATTGAGGAAGCAATCATCAAGATGATGTGCATATTCAAATACCTCCCAATACAACTGGCAGACAATATGCCCAAAGAACTTCAAGATATGATATCGGCAAGATGGACATTTACCTTGCACTCTGAAAATGAAATCAGGGAAAGAGCCCTAGTATCAGTCATGCCTCCCAAATAAAAAATAGAGGAGATCAAAGAAATGATGAAGGTTCATTCCAAAATGTTCTCACCAAAGTTGAGAGCCTACCAAGTGCTTAAAGGACATCTACTGGACCTAGACAGAAAGAGTGAAGTTGAATGGAGAAAAATACTCGATATTCCTGAAAAGGATACATGTCCCGAGCCATAGAAAGATCTTACTGAGAATCAAGAGACCAAGGATTATCAAGCTACTGAGAGCACTGAACCAATTACCATCACTGATGTAGAGTTGGACAAAGAGGAAATGGACACCACAGGAAATAAGGATATGGATGTTGCAGATAAGACATGGCCAGACACCACTATGGATAACATTGTCGACAATACAATCATTAACATCACCTATGATCTAGCAGATGAAATTCAGAAAGATGAACATGTCACTATTGCCAAGGACCAGACCGACGAACAAGACACTACAATTGATGTTGCACACATGAACATACCAGGCAACATTCCAATATTGATGGAAGCCATCAATATACTCCAGGAAAAGGAGAAAAAACCTACCAAAGATGAAAACATACCCAAAGACAAGGGTGATGCAGTACAAAAAGATGCATATAAAGAACAAAAAGACACATCTGAAGATCCAAAAGATACTATTGATGTAAAAAAGACAAATCTACTGATTAGAAAAGTGAAGAAGAGCAGCAAGCAAAAGATGGAGAGAAGAAAGATAAAAGTGAAGAAGAGAAGATACAAAAGAAAAATATGCAGATACACCCAAGGTTAATGAGGAGATGTCTTCACTGAATTGATAGGTTGACACCGAGCAGAAGGTAAAAGAAAATACATCTACCAAGCCTTCATCGAGCAATTCAGAGAAGACAAATGAACTAGCACTAGTAGCTCACAAATATGCATCCACACAAATCTCAAAGAAGAATAAGAATCCAGTTACTTTGGATGAAATTATTGAGATTTATGCAATCCTAGAACATTGGATCCAACTGAACTAACAAAGTATGCAAGACTTTGTGAGAGAAAAGCTATCCAAGATAAACTTAGGAAGGCAACAAAAGAAACAAAGGTACTTGAAACTACAAAAGACATACTGCAATAGATAGTACTTGAAACTAACATTGATCAAGATACTCCTATACTTGATCAATTTTTTTTCTCACAGAAGATATCACATCTCAGAATGTAGATGCTGAAAAGGCAATTGAAGAACAAGAAGAACATAAATTCCAATTCAAACTAGCAGAGAAAATAAGCCAAGAAGTGGCAGAGAACAAGGTGAATTTGTCTGAACTTGTAAGTACATTGGACCCCATTATTTTAGAATCTATAACCTTAATCCAAAATTTATGCACTTTAGATCAACTGACTAAGGATTATAGTGAGAAGATAGCACAAATCGATGCTGATCTACAAGCAAGTGCACAAGGTCTCACTAACAGTGAAGATGAAATCAAATTGCACTATGAACAGCTAAAGCAAGAAATAAAGTTGAGACAAGACATTCAAAATGTAGAATCAAAGTTTAGAGATGAGGTAACCAAGCTCCAAGCTCTAATTTTACCCAATCTCACATTACTGCAGTAACACATGACACTAGCAAGAACACTGATTGCCACCCCAAAAATGTCTGTCCTAGATAGCATTTATGGTATGCATGCCAGAATTGCATTAGAGCACATGGCTCTAGGACACCTTAAAGAGAAATGGGAATAGATGATGGAAGAAATGAAAAACTCTCATTCCCACATTCTAGACAATCTGTAAGTTACACATTTTTGCCAAAATTTTGACGTGTAAGTTGTACGTCTTTGTCCTTAATATCAAAAAAGGGGGAAATGATATGTTCAAAATATGAACACAATAAGGTGAAAAGGAGAAATAAAGAAAGGCAAGTATAAGTATACATGTACATATATATTATAATGCATACAGTTAGGGGGAGTCATATAAAGACAAGATATATACATGGTGTACATACTAAACATTTTAGTATTCATGCACATGTCAGTTTTTGATACTAATGTCAAAGGGGGGAGATTGAAGACATTACTTTTCCATTAGTATGCAAAAAGGAAAACAGTTTCTCAACCTTCAGTAAACCTACACTGAAAGACAGAATTTCAGCGAAATTGAAAGTACAAATATCAGAGATCACCGAATGTGTGAAGATCAAGAGACACCCGACGAGACAAATCTCAAGAAAAAATGAAAGAGAAGAAATAGAGGAACCTGATAGAGAAAGGGAAACTGACAGACATTTCAATCAAAGGAACACTGAAAGATAGGAAAACTGATTTTAGAGAAAACTGAGCATCAGACACCGAAAGTCAGTTACATACCAGAAAAAGTGGATCTGACTCTCACATCAGATAAAACACTCATATTCTATTTATAGAATTTTATTTTATTTTAAAACCATTACTTAAGGGACAAGCAACATTATTGTAATTGTTTTAATCAGTATAACTGATTGAAAACATGCAGACTAGGAGATAAAGGTCAAACTATAAACCTATGATCATAGAGTTAAAGTTGTAATACGTGAAACTTAATTAGGTCAATCTCTCTTATAAATAGATTTTGTAATCATTCAATATTATAGAGGAGAGGATGAATGTAGCCAACGAGCACATCTATGGATCAGACTAAGAGTTTCAAGAACTAGAACAACAAAAGATGAAATTGGTTATCAAGAACCAAGAACAGAGGCTACCGAGCAACAAAGGTATTATTCAATCACATTAGGTGATACATATATACATATAATCTTGAATGGGTCTATAATCAGGAATAGTAGATTGCATACACTCAGGTCAATGAGTAATTTGCTTAAATTCCAACAAGTGAAGAAAAGTGTAGAAATCCTTTCAAGAAATGTGGATTTAACAATCCTATTGTAAATCTCTTAACCGAGTGCAAACTAAATAGTGTTGCTAAAGCTCTTAAAAGAGTAGACTTTAACAGGTCTTGACATGATACTCCTAACAAGGTAGATCATCAAAATTGATCAAATTGTAAGCCTTAACCGACCCCTTCCAATCTGCAGATAGTGAATATTTTGTGGGTGACATCCCCACCGTAGTTTTTACCTTCTTACAGAGGTTTTCTATAATATCATATCATGTGTTATGATTCAATTACTTTCGTGAATGTTTACATGTTTGATTAAGTTAAAGAATTGATGTCTTACATAAACATAGTATAGAACAGATGGTTGGATAAGCAAATTGGTTACATAAAGGTGAAAGGATAAAAAGATATAAAAGTTTTAGAGGTACTGATTCACCCCTCCCCTCTCAGTACACACTTCCCCTTATTTCCAACAATATGTATTGAATAAAACATTTTTTAAAGTATACATTTGATTATTCTATAATTATATGGATGTTTGTCTCATAACTTATTGTGCATGTACATTAGTTCACTGTTGGACCATCGACATTGAATTTAGACAGAGAAGGGCCTCGTTCACATTTTGTTGAGGTATGTTTATTTGCATGTTAATTTTTTTACTTGATTATATTTAATTAATAAATGAATGAATAACTAAATTAGTAGACAAATTATGATCAAAATCCAGAGTCAAAGTTATCATGGAAATGATCACATTCCTTCACCAGGCTTTGTGATGACATCATTTAGTCCACAGGTATATATGTAATAATGCATTATAATTAACAAGTTAGTGGTTTGTTCTTATATTAATGGTTGTCTTATAAATTACCATACATGTGCACTAGTTTAATACTGGAGCTACGACATCAACACTACACACTGAAGGATGCGGTGGCACCTTCATAGAGGTATCATTTATTAATTAGTGGGTTTGTAATATATTGTTGGTATTCTTGATAACTAAATAATACTCTTGTTGTTTCATTTTTAGTTATTGACAGCAAAGACTCCTCCTTTTGTTCGTGATAGTTTGAATCGTGGCGTAGCTGCAGCTATAACTAGTTCTGATGCACTGATCGAGGTATGAAAGAGATTAATTAATTACAATTTGTATTGAAATTTTTAATGATTTTCATGTATGTATTTTAAATATTATTTTGATTGTTGTTGTAGGGACTCATTACTCCAGATTGTCAGGGTGCCCCTTCGGTGGATGTATATAGCGACTATTTGGTAGCGGTAAGAAAATATTATATTTTATGTCATCCTATAATTAAATTCTTATGTATATTAGTTATTGATATTTATACTTATTATTTTATCAGCTCGAGCTTCAGAAGAGTCTAGACATGAGGACTAGTGAGTGCACTCAGAAGAGTACTGCATCTCCATCGACGCGACGATCGAAGACAACCCAAGATTTGTTTTCTTCCCCTTCCGGGAAATGACTAGACTAGGGATAATCATTGTACACCAATATGGAATTACTAGACATAATTTTGTATATTGTATAAGTGACATGTTCTATATCCATTTGGCTTTCACGACGCTAATTTAACTTTATTGGACATATTTGATCTATGACATTTTTGGACATATATATTTTATTCATGCTCTACGAATATATCATGTGTATTGATGTAGACTACTTTATGTTTATGTGGATATCTTATGCTTTGTAAATTACTTATGTCTTATATTTATGCTTGCACATATTTCTATGTATATTGTTACTGAATGATTCATACTTAATGAGAATATGCACGTTTCATTTTGTAAACCTAGACTTGTAATTTTCATTCCAAAACCTTAATGAAGTGATAATAGTTCATATAAGATCAAAAATATCAATCCTACACAATTTTAGTCCTATTCGACCATTTTCACCACCTTGACCTATTTAGGGCACTACAAGAATGTTAAGCGATGCACTAGTACATTGTGGTCCCGAATGTTTGAATGAGTTTTGAAGCATAAAAAGGTTATTATTGGCATTTAAATGTCAAATTAAAGGTGTTAGTAGAGACGGTTTGATGCTAAGATGACTGGTTTTCAAGATATGCAATGTCTTAGCTTTCAACTGCGCAACATTGCAAGTTTGTGCATCAAATGAGATTGGGTCAGAAAATGAAAATGGCAGTGAATCTCCAAAATATGAGATAGGTTATGGTAGGTATCCATGACATGGTCCTATGGAATTTGATGGATTGTCGATACCCCATGCAAGCTCTGAGAAAAGGACTCCTGAAGATCGGCAATTTTATTTCCTGGTGCACCTTAAGGAACACTTGGCTTCATAACGGTCGACAACATTCAAGCCACTTCGCCTCCATAAAAGGATCATTCCTAGGATTCACCCAGCATTCTAGAGCTATTGGGGGAGACATTTCAATGCCACAATGAGCGGTTTTCAAGATATGCAATGTCTCAGCTTTCAACTGCGCAACATTGCAAGTTTTTACATCAACTGAGATTGGGTCAAAAAATGAAAATGGAAGTGAATCTCCAAAATCCTAGATAGGTTATTGTAGGCCTCCATGACACATTCTTGTAGCACTTAGCAGATTTTCGATACCCGATGCGAGCTTTGAGAAATAGATTCCTAAAGATCGATAATTTTTTTGCCCAGTGCACCTTGAGAGACACTTGGTTCCATAGTGGTTGGCAATGTTCAAGAAACTTCATGACCATAATAGGGTCATTCCTAGAAATCATCTGACATTTTGGAGCTATTGGTAGAGATGGTTTGATGCCATGATGAGCAGTTTTCAAGATATGCAATGTTTCAGCTTTCAACTACGCAACATTGCAAGTTCTTGCATCAACCAAGATTGGGTCAGTAAATGAAAATAGAAGAAAATATCCAAAATATGATATAGGTTATCATAGGCCTTCATGACATGGTCCTATAGAACCTAACGGATCATCAATACCCCACACAAGCTTCGAGAAACGGACTTCTGAAGATTGGAAATTTGGTTACCTGGTGCACCTTGAGGGACACTTGGCTCCGTAGCGGTCGACAATGTTTGAGCCACTTTGTGACCATAAAAGGGTTGTTCCTAGAATTCACCATGCATTTTGGAGCTTTTAGCAGAGACAATTTTCTACCATGATGAGTGGTTTTCAAGATATGCAATGTTTCAGCTTTCAACTATGCAACATTGCAAGTTTTTGCATCAACTGAGATTGGGTCAGCAAATGAAAATGGAAGTGAATCTCCAAAATCTGAGATAGGTTATCGCAAGCATCTATGGCATGGTCATGTATCACCTAATGGCTCATCAATACCCTATGCAGGCTCGGAGAAACAGACTCTTGAAGATCGACAATTTTGTTACCTGGTGCACCTTCTAGGACACTTGGCTCCATAGCGGTCAAAAATGTTTGAGCCACTTTGTAACCATAACAGGGTCATTCCTAGCATTCACCTATAATTTTGAAGCTTTTGGCAGAGATGGTTCAATGCTAAGATGAGTGGTTTTCAAGATATGCAATGTTTTAGCTTTCAACTACGCAACATTGTAAGTTATTGCATCAACCGAGATTGGGTCAGCAAATGAAAAGGAAAGTGAATCTCCAAAATCTAAGATAGGTTATCATAGGCCTCCATGATATAGTCTTGTAGAATATGAAATATTTTCAATACCCCATGTGAGCTCCAAGAAATGGACTCCTAAAGATCGACAATTTTGTTGCATGGTGCACCTTGAGGGACACTTGGCTCCATAGCGGTCGGCAATGTTCAAGCCACTTTGTGACCGTAACAGGGTTTTTCCTAGAATTCACCCAGAAATTTGGAGCTATTGGCAGAGATGGTTCAATGCCAGGATGAGCATTTTTTAAGATATGCAATGTTTCAGCTTTCAATTGCACAATATTTCAAGATCTTGCATCAACTGAGATTGGGTCAGAAAATGAAAATGGAAGTGAATATCCAAAATCTGAGATAGGTTATCATAGGCCTCCATGACATGGTCTTGTAGCATTTGACATATTTTTGATACCCCACGTGAGCTCTGAGAAACGGACTCCTGAAGATCGATAATTTTGTTGCCTAGTGCACCTTGAGGGACACTTGGCTCCATTTCGGTCGACAATGTTTGAGCCACTTTGTGACTGTAATAGGGTCATTCCTAGAATTCAACCAACATTCTGGAGCTATTGGTGGAGAGGGTTTGATGCCACGATGATTGATTTTCAAGATATGCAATGTTTCAACTTTCAACTGCGCAAGATTGCAAGTTCTTTCATCAACCGAGATTAGGTCGGAAAATAAAAATGGAAGCGAATCTCCAAAATTTGAGATAGGTTATCATAGGCCTCCATAACATGGTCTTTTAGCATCTAACAGTTCATCAATACCCAATATGAGCTCCAAGAAACGGACACTTGAAGATCGACAATTTTGTTGCCTGGTGCACCTTCAGGGACACTTGGCTCCATAGCGTTTGGCAATGTTTGAGCCTCTTTGTGACCATAAAAGGGTCATTCCTTGCATTTTTATGATATTTTAGAGCTGTTGGTAGAGATAGTTTGATGCCATGATGAGCAGTTTTCAAGATATGCAATGTTTCAGCTTTCAACTGTGTAACATTGGAAGTTTTTGCATCAACCGAGATTAGGTCAAAAAATGAAAATGGAAGTGAATATCCAAAATCCAAGATAGGTTATCATAGGTCTCTATGACACAGTCTTATAGCACTTGATGACTCATTGATACCCCTTGCGAGCTCCAATAAATGGACTCCTTAAGATCAAAAATTTTGTTGTCTGGTGCACCTTGAGGGATACTTGGCTCCATAGCGGTCGGTAACGTATGAGCCACTTTGCCTCCATGAAAGGGTCATTCCTAATATTCACCCAACATTCCAAAGCTATTTTCAGAGACGGTTTGATGCCATGACAAGTGGTTTTCAAGATATGGAATGTCTCAGCTTTCAACTGTGCAACATTGCAAGTTTTTTCATCAACTAAGATTGGGTCGGCAAAATAAAATTGGAAGTGAATCTCCAAAATCTGAGATAGATTATAGTAGGCCTCCATGACATGGTCCTATAGCACCTGATGACTTGTCGATACCCCATGCGAGCTCTGAGAAATGGACTCCTGAAGATTGGCAATTTTGTTGTCTAGTGCACCTTCAGGGACACTTAGCTACATAGTGGTCAACAACATTCAAGCCACTTCTTCTCCATGAAAGGGTAGTTCTTATAATTCACCCATAATTCCAAAGCTATTGGTGAAGATAGTTCAATGCCACGATGAGTGGATTTCAAGATATGCAATGTCTCAACTTTCAACTACGCAACATTGCAAGTTTTTGCATCAACCAAGATTGGGTCAGCAAATGAAAATGGAAGAGAATCTCCAAAATCTGAGATAGGTTATAGCAAGCCTCTATGACATGGTCCTATAGAACTTAATGTCTTGTTGATAACCCGTACGAGATCTGAGAAAAAGACTCCTGAAGATCGGTAATTTTGTTGCCTGGTGCACCTTTAGGAACACTTGGCTCCATAGCGGTCGGCAACGTTCGATCCACTTTGCCTCTATGACAAGGTCATTCCTAGCATTCACCCGACGTTCTAGAGTTTTTGGTGGAGATGGTTTGATGCCACAGCAAGCGGTTTTCTTGATTTTTAAATTATTTAAATGTGTGGTTCGATAGTTTAAATGAGTTTTTTGTAAATACATATATACAAATAATGTGCTAGCATGAAACATGACAATAAGCTTAACATATATTTCTAGAATTCGTTTCGTGAACATTTTTTTTAATTAATGATGAAAAATATGTTTACAACTCAGCTCATTAGGAGCACCAGGAGGAAAGAGCTAAGAAATAAAAAAACCTCTGGTATTGCCCCAAAAAATAGAAGAGAAAAATTGTTATTAAATCTTAAAAACTTCCTGTTATACATGCGGGGTAATGCATGAGCAATTTACAGTCCACCCGATGTGGATTCAAGGGAATTAATTCCTTTGCAAATATACATGTTATATGTGCATGCATTCAACTATATTCGATATTACAACATTTTGGATTCACTTTTAGTCCAATGAACCAGTCGGATCTTTCCTACCCTTTATTTTCTCAAGTATTGCCTCATGGTATGACTTGCAAACCTTCCAAAGAGTTTTATTATGTGCTTTTCCTCCATATTTGGTCGGACATTTGATGCAATGACAAGGTCAGAATAATGAAGAATCTTCATGTGTGTCTCCCAATCCTCCAATAACCACAACCTAGGGTTCTTCATACAATAATGTCTAAGCCATGTACCAGTTACAACCACTGCTCCTGTAGGGTATTCTAATCCTTCATCATCTGTAACCGAGTGATCTAAATTTTTTTGGCCTCAACACAACTACACAAATAATAATCTTTCCCTTCATCATTGTTTTCAGGTGCAATAACAGCAAAAACATGGTCTACAATGATAGAATCATAATGAGGATATTAATTTAACAAATACTTACGATAAAGTACTAAATTTGAGACTATTTGCGAGTTGACAATTTACCCGGTTGCACTAGATCAGACAAACGGTCAAAGTCAATGGATGATTCCATTTGTGTCAGTTGTAATGCTGTTGGGGGAGGATAGGAGTCAAGTGGGCTCAAAATTCATGTAGACCATTCGTTGACCCATTCATTTGACTCACACCCATCCCAATCTTCAACTGTGCATGATGAGAAAAAGCATGTCATATGTCGTGTGTGGATGATATATGAACCTGAATTAGATATTCTAAAAGAGTGTAGCTCACTTGATCCTATTAATGTACAATAATCCTTGTATGGTGCAATGTTATTTTCATCCATCAACCAAAAAAATCTATGAATCGTAGACTCACCTTCATTACTTGGACCCATTGTAGCATTACACCACTAGACGATACATCTCGCATATAACAATGTTACTTGTTCTTTGTACTTTAATTCTTCATGTGCTAAGGCCCTTTTTATACATGCACCTACACCATCATGCTCTCCCTTTCCATGACCAGCCTCTATAAAATTCCACATATACTGAATATCAGTGTTCGTATGCATCATGCTCAACCAATAAAACATCCAAGAATTCTTGAATTGTGATGCACAATTGTCTGATCATATGATGTGTCGATGATATGATATGTTCCTATTACTCAAATCACCATAAAATAGATGAAAGAAACCGTGTATAAACTCTATAGAATGCGAATGATCATCGTTGATGTAAAAATGATACTCCCTCAATATCTTCTTGTTCTCCTATGGACTGTCAGGTGAATGCATAAATGCTATATGAAAAAATATAGCAACTTGTTGAGAGCTATAATACTTTTCTTGCACCTCATTTTGTGCTTGTAGAGTGTAGTTATCTGTGAAGTCAAAAACTGAAACAATGGTATCAAGTGGGAATGTGTCCTTGCACAACTTGAATTGCATATCCAACCATCTAGCTCTATGTGTATGCCTTGCATACTCATACACAATCTTATCACAAAAAATATTCATAAACTAATACATTGGAATCATTTCAATTGCTAAATCACATCTTTTAGCCTCCTTTCCTTCTTTTAGAGCATATGTGACTATCTTATATTTTCCAAAATCCACTTTTTCATTCCCAATTGCATGTGTACTCTCCATATGTTGACAAATTGGCAAATGTTTCAAACCACCACAATCTATTCATGTACCATTCAAGCATGTGAACTTTTAAAATTGTTGACCATCCTCTCTTTCACATAAAATTGTAGTAATTAATTCCCTTAAAGATGTAGGTGGTTCATTTATGTTACAATCCTGCAAAACATTGTTAGAATGCAAATCTACACATATATGCTTATAAACATCAAAATGGTTAGAAAATTCAATATGTACCCTACAACAACAAGTTGTGCATGTGGAGCAGGGTGGTGAGAAACTAGGGAGTAGGAACGTGGGAGCGGGAAACTTGAATCTCCCAATGGACACTGAAACTGTAGGAGGTGCAGGTACTTCTGCCACAGAGGGCTCTATGGATTTAGTGGGCAACAAGGATGGTAAACCTCATGATCTTACAAGAAGCGGGGACCCAGGTGGGGGCCCCATCATGGGAAAAGAGATAGTCAAATGGGCCTCCCTTTTTGGGTTGAAACCTTTAGGTAAGTCAATCCATCCGCCTATGAGAAACATATCTAATATTTTTGAAGGTAGATATGCTATTTCTATTCCCGATCAAGTTAGAGACCATAATATTAAAAAAATGGAAAACGCCCTTGTTGGGAGGTTTATTGGGGTTAGACCTAATATTGAAGTGATTAGAGCCTTTTTTGATAAGAAATGGAAACTGAAAGGTCAAGTGGAGGTGATAGCTATGAACAAGGGCTACGTGTCTTTCTTTTTTTCTTGTGAAGAAGACATAAAGAAAAATATTTGTGGTGGACCATGGAGTATTGGTAAAAACACTATGATTTTATAGAAATGGTACCCTAACATGGCCCTTCATGAGGACTTCATAGTCCAAGTTCCAGTATGGGTTAAGCTACTTGGGCTACCACTTGAATACTAGAATGAAGATATTTTTGTGGGTATTGCCAGATCCTTTGGTGAACTTCTATCCATAGACCCGGTTACTACTTCAAGAAGAAGATTGACAAATGCAAGAATCTCCATTGGTATAGACCCAGATGTCGATATGCCAGAAAAGATAGAGATGGAATCAAGGTTAGGGAAATGGACCCAAAAAATTGAATATGATTCAGTCCCTTTTGCATGCTTCAGATGCAAAAAATCGGGACATTGGGCAAAGAAATGTCCAATGAACAGTGTCAAGAAAACCCTCCAAAAAAAGGAATGGAAACCTGTAGAAAAGATCAGAGAAGCTTCAGAAGGAGAAAATAATATGGGCCTAAAAATAAGAGAGAAAAAGTTAGAAGAGAATAAAGATAAAGAGAATGAAGTTGAAGAGAAAAGGGAAGAACATATTCATTTAGAGACAGCATCGTCGGTGAGGTCTGAAGTTGAAATGAATAAGAAGGATCAGATAGAGAAGAAGAATGAAATGGATCAAGAAAATAATGATATGTTGGGTTTTGTCAAGGATACTCTAGAGGATGATATTGATGAAAATAATGTTTCTCAAGCTGAGAAAACACAGATATCTCAGGAGGACATCCAGTCTACAATGCAAGAAGTAGGAGACTATTCAAATATTCAGGGAGAACCAGAGCTCTTTTGTGGGAATAATGTGTTTTTAGATGCGCAACAAGACATAGTGTTGGGACTTGGACTTTCAGATATGACCCAAAGTTCATCATATGAGGAAAATATGTGTTCAGAGGAAATAGCTAAACTAAAATGGGGAGAACAAGAGGATATAGACAAAGTTCTAGATAAAAAAGATAAGGTAAACCCAATCTTTGTGGCTGAAAAATCAAAATATAAGAAGGGTACAGCTGCAAAAGGTCAAAAAAATGCTAAAAACCATCAATCTAATGTTGGAGAAAGTCAACTATCACCACCAGGGAGACCTCCAAGCTCAAGAAAAAGAAACCAAGAGGTGGATAGAAATATAGCAGATGGGACACAGAAAACTATTACCCAGCTAAGTATAACCAAAAAGAAATGAAGATTATCTCATGGAATATTCAAGGGTTAAATAAACCTCACAAGTGGGATCTCATTAGAAATATGGTTAGATACAATAGACCAGATATTATACTTATTCAGGAAACCAACATGTCTAAGGAAAAGGTAGAACTACTCAAGTTTTACAAAAACAACGTTAGTAGTGGAGGTAGCTCAGAAGGGGCCTCAGGTGGAATCACAACTTTCTAGAATGGAGATATTATTAAGGGTGATACTATCATGCAGAATAAAAATATGGATTGTATTAGGTTCCATCATATCAAGGAGGGTACTTCTTGGATACTTACTAATATTTATGCCCCTAACACTAAGAGTGGTAGAAATTCTTTCTGGAATAAACTGGATAATGTCAGGAAGTCCTTTGAGAATGAAAGCTGAATTATTATGGGAGATTTCAATACTCCTCTAAAGAAAGAGGAAAAAATTGGAGGATCTCAACCTAATCTGGATAGTAGGCTTGACCTGATGAATTTTTTTTCAAGGCAAGCCCTTACTGACATCAATCTCTAAGGGGTTAGCTATACCTGGACTAACCGAAGGGTGGGTGATGACCTTATTCAGGTAAGATTAGATAGAGCTTTAATATCTAATGATTGGTATCAACATTATAAATGCTCCCTTACTGCCTTTATTAGAGCTGGTTCTGACCACTATCCACTTTCTTTTATTGTTGATCCTATTACTAAAGTTAGGAACTTCCCTTTCAGATTTGAAAAAAATGAACTATTCATCCAGAAATGCAACTTAAAATTAGTGAATGGTGGAAGATTAAGATTGAAGGAACGACTATGTATAGGTTGACCTATAAACTAAAACATGTCAAAGATAACATCAAAATTTGGAATAAAGATACTTTTGGCAACATTTTTTCCTCCAAGATGGATATCATGACTGAGCTCAAGGATGTTCAGGACTCTATAGAAAGGGAAGGATATACTAAAATCCCCAAAAAGAAAGAAAGTGAAACATTGATAAAATACCATGATATAGTGCACAAAGAGGAAACCTTTTGGAAATAGAGATCTCGAAACACTTGGCTAAGAGAAGGGGACATAAATACTAAGTTCTTTTACATGATTGATACTAAGCATAAGGCTGCCAATAGAATATCCAAGCTCAAAGTTGAAGAAAGAGAAGTGGACAAGGAGGAGGACATTTCCAAGGAAGCTAAGAACTTTTTTTATAACTTACTCTCTCGGGAAGAGAAACTGGACCAGAACCTTCAATTGAACCTTCTGGAAAGTATACCTAAGATTATGAAAAAAAATGACAATCAGTTTCTCAGTGCTATCCCCTCTAATGATGAGATTAAGAAGTCTGTCTTTTCCTTTGAAGGAAGCAAATCTCCAGGCCCTGATGGATTGCCCATGTTCTTTTTTCAATACTATTGGGCTATTATCCAAAAGGACATTACTGATGTTTTCAAAGAATTCTTTGGCTCCAAGAGAATTCTTAAAGAAATGAATGGTACGTTTATAGCTCTCATTCCTAAAAAAAGTAGGGGCAGAAACTATGGATCTATATAGACCTATTAGTCTATGTAACTCTTCCTATAAGATTATCTCTAAAGTGATCACCTCTAGAATCCTGAATCTTCTTCCAAGGATCATAGCTCATCAACAAACTAGATTTATTCTAGGAAGACAAATTTTAGACTCAATCATTATTGTCCATGAGAACATTCATTCGTTGACTGTGGATAGAAAAGAAGGATTTATCCTGAAAATTGATCTTTCTAAAGCCTATGACAGAGTTGATTGGACTTTTTTGCAGAAAACTATGTTGGCCTTCAGTTTCAGCCCTAAATGTATCAAATTGCTTATACAGTTGGTTACTTCTCCCTCTTTTTCTATTTTAGTGACTGGCTCCCCCTCCCCATTTTTTAAATCCTCTAGGGGTTTGAGGCAGGGAGATCCTCTCTCTCCGATTCTATTTGTGATTATTGTTGAGTGTTTGGGGAGATATATTGATAGCACTGTTAGAAATGGAGACCTTAAAGGGCTAAATCCCTCTTCTTCCAATCATGTGTGCTCCCATCAACAATTTGTGGATGATTCTATTTTTATGGGTGAAGCTACTATAAATGAAGCTCAGATCTCAGAAATTTCTTTAATAATTATGGTAAGGCTACAGGTCATCTCGTCAATTGGAATAAAAGATTTCTTTATTTTATTAATACTCTTGATTATAGATAGCACAAAATAAGCAAAATTATGGGATACCAAATTGGCCAGCTCCCTGCTACCTACCTGGGTCTCCCACTTGGGCTACATCCTCCTAATTCTTTTTGGAGCTCCCTCATGGACAAATTTCACGGCTGGAAAGGGGCAATGCTCAGTCAGGCTGGTAAAGTTCAGCTCCTAAAATCTTCTCTTCAGAGTATGCCTACTTATGCTCTTAGCCTTTTCAGAATTCCTAATAAATCCGCTGAGGCTATAGAGAAAATCCAAAGGCATTTTCTCTACAATGGGGTGGAGAAAACTAAAATATTTTTTGTTATATCTTGGGACAAAGTTTGCATGCCTAAAAATAAAGGCAGCCTAGGGATAAGAAAAATTAAAAGTATCAATGAAGCTCTCCTTGCCAAACTTGGTTGGAGAGGTTTCACCTTGAAAGGGGAATGGAGTGCTATTTGGCATAGGAAATATATAAGGAACTCTAATTCTATCAATGATTTCCTCATCTCTGAAGACTTCCTGGTGGGATCTTGTATATGGAAGAATGTTATTAAAGAAAAAAACACCATTAGGAGGGGTGTTGAATGGAAAGTGGGTAAAGGTGATAAAGTGGATTTTTGGGATGATATTTGGATTGGAAATCAAGCTCTTTCTATGAATACTTTACGGGGCCCCCTTGCTGAAATCTGTAAAGATAGAATAGGAACTAAGGTCATGGACTATAGAAGTAATGGGAAGTGGTTGGACTTAACAATTGTTGATGATGCCCCTCTATCTCTGAATATACCCTTAATTCTATGATATTAAGTTCTGAGGAAGATTCCTTAAAATGGAATCATACTCCTAATGGTTGTATTACTGTGGGATCGGCCTATAACCTCAATTATGATAATTGTGAAAAACCTTTTTGGGAAAAGGCTTGGATGAAAGGGCTAACCCCCAAGATCAATATTTTCTTCTGGATGATGATTCAAAACAAAATCCTTACTCTTGATAACGTCAAGAGTAGAGGGATTTGTTTAACTAACATGTGTTTGATGTGTAGGAAGGAGGAAGAATTTGTTAACCATTTATTTATTCACTGCAATTATGCTAATGAGATCTGGTCATATTGGATGAAGGCATTTAATATGGATTGGGTAATACCTTCTGATATGCAGAACATGTTCAACTCTTGGAAAATCAATAACAAGAATGACAGTATTAAAAAGATATGTCAAATTTCCCTCCCCCACATTACTTGGGAAGTCTAGAAAGAAATAAATGACAAAATCTTTAGAGAAAATTCTACACCTCCTAAAATATTATACAGGAAAATCCGGAGCATGATAATTGAGAATCTCAAAATCATGAAGATAAAAGGCGATTCTAGAGGGGAGAGGACTGTGCTATTCTTACAAGATGGGGTATTCAAATGATAGAAGAAGAACGTAACAACAACAGAAACATAGAGGAGGTGGTCTGGGAATGCTCCCCTGATGGGATGGACTAAGATCAACTTTGATGGGGCATCAAAAGGTAATCAGGGCATAGAGGGATGTGGGGTGGTCATTCAGGATGAGAAAGGCCATTGTAAAGTGATTAGGGTGATTCCAATTGATGTTCAAAATAACCATATGGCGGAGGCTTTGGCTTCTCTCAATGGTCTAATTTTGGATAAAGAGCACAACTGTAATAATGTCTGGCTAGAAGGGGACTCCCTAAATATTGTCAAGGCCCTTAATAATATTTCTAACCCCTCTTGGCTGATTAGAAATATTATTGAAAATGCTAAGTATATAATAAAGACCATGAGAAATTGTATTATTACACATGTGTATCAAGAAGGTAATGAAAGTGCTGACTAGGTGGCTAATTACACGTGTAAAAATAATCATATTTTTACATGGCAGAATGAAATCAGCTTACCGTACGATATCAAATCCCTTATGCACAAGGAGATGATCTATGGAATTTCAGAGAAGTTAAAAGCAATTAATAAAATGACTGCAGCTAATATGAGTTTTGTAAGGTTTAATTATGATGCGTTCATCCTCTTTAATGCCACTTGCCGTCGACATGCTATTTCACACAGATTCTGGGTGTCTTAAAAAATTGTGGATAATAGTATTAGAAAGGATAAAACAAGAGAAAATGAGAAAAGAAAACATCAGAGCGACAAGTTTAGTAGAAACAGAATGGGAGGAAGAAAGAAAATATACGAGCCCTCTGATTGTAGTGAGTTGAAGAAAAATGTGAAAGTCTAGGATATTCTGCAGAAGGGGGACTTTGCAACCTACATGGAGAAATTGTGAGGATGTAACCCTGCTATCACTAGTTATTTTATGAGAAATTGGAAGAAAGAGAAGATATACTTCAACAATAAATGGATTTTCATCAATGAGGATCTTATTGCAGAAGCCACGGGTTTACCCATGGAAGGGATGAAGTTCTACCATGATCGTAGCTACTCTGACAGAGCTTATGAGAGATTTTCAGAGAACGATGAAGAGGTGGCCAGATTGGAAAAGAAGGTAGGAGGTTATTTCAATCCTAATAGCATCATTCATCCATGGCATTTTATTTTATATGCTACTATCATTTATTTAACCCTTGATGGGAGATTTTCTAGGGCCTACGAGCATCATTTCGTTATCTTGAATCACTTTAGGCATAACAAGAATATGAGAATCCCCTTTTATCTTATGAGCTCATTGAACATTATGATGAAAGATTCCTAGGATGAACCTCATGGGGATCATGCCTCTCATTAGGGTCTGATGGTTTTGATATATAATGTGTTAAAACTAAGGAAAATTGAGAAGACTGCTTTTAAGGGCAAGATTCTTAATGATGTGTAAACCGAGGATGAAGACTTGGGAGAAAAATTTGAAGCTGATACTGAGGATGAGATGAAATAAAATAGCACCAGAGGTATTGGTAGCATGAAGGGAGGTTCTTCTAAGAGGACCCCTAAGAAAAAGATGGATTTTGCTGAGATGGATTCTAAGGTGGAGGGTTTCAGGACTGATGACGATGATACTAACCCTAAGTGCAACAAAAGAAGGAAAACTAGTCTTAGGGAAAATACCCCTGTTGCTAAGAGGACCAAGAAGAATAAGGGAATTCTTGTGTCCTCTGATGATGAGGAACTAGTTTATGATAGTCTGTAAATCAAGGAGAAACTGGATAAGGATCTAGAGGATGAAGCTAAAACTCATAGCAAGGATGATGAAAAAGATGATAGAACTCAAGGGAAGGACAAATCTGCTACCACTATGGATAAAAAGGATAGATTTTATATTGGTATAGATTAGAAAGATAGCATTCTCTCCTTTGGTAGATTTATGGCTACGATTTCTCAAGATACTTTGAATATGAAGGCTGAGCTTCAGGAACAAGGGAAGATTGTTAATATGGTCAAGGTTGTGACCTTTGGAGAGGAGCCTATGGCTACTAGTTTGAAGAACTGGACTAAAGCGATCAACAAAGGGGAAGCTTTTGGGGAGCTGGGAACTAAAGTGTTGACTATGGAAGAAAAGATAAACAATATGAGAAAAAAGGAAAAGAGTAGTAATAATGAGGTTCACATTACTACTCTGGAAGGGAAAATGGAGAAGATGGAAATGACGCTTAAAAAGATAAGTGAACAAAGATTCAATATTTTGAAAGCCTTTGTTAAATAGTGAAAGAACTTAATGGACAAGGTTGAGGTTAATAGGGAGGAGGAGAATAAGGACCCCAAAGAGGGTGCGGGTTCTAGCATCAGAACCCATGCTAGTATAAAGAAGAAAGACTCTGATCTTGAAGATCTTAGGATCTTTGTGGGAAACATGGAGCTTCTCACAGAGAAGGCTAAAGAGCTAATGGAAACAAGCTACCTGATGTCTTTTGTGCTCCCTGTTTGCTATTTTTTTCTAGCGCTGTCTTTTTCTGTTTCTATTTTTTGTGGCCTCGGGCCCTAGCTTTTTCTTTGTTTTGTCTTTTGGTTGTTTGTTGATCAGTAATGCCTATCTCCTGATCTTATGTACAAGGTTTTGGGACCTTTCAAATCCTTCCTTTACTTAATCAAAACAAGTTGTGCGTGTGCGATTTATCTTCACATAAAAAGGTTTAGCCATTTCAAAATATCTTTGACTAATTTTAAATTGAGGATACGTATGTATAAATTTTGCAAAGAATTGTGTCTAAGTTGAATCCAAAAAATGTTTCAAATGTGGAATGCGGATTTGAATACCAATCTTCCTTCTTACAACATCTCGTTTATTGGGAGATACTCGTGTGTTATTCTTCCAAAAGTATTCAATCATAGATTTTAAAGCTTCAACAACTGATTTATCCTTCCGAGGTAGTGTACCAGAAAATGCCCATAACTCATTTTGGTTTGGATCTTCCATTCTTTGACACCTTCCCACAACTCTCATTAGAGACTTTTTACTTATTTCCAATGATTTTCTTGTCTTTCTAATGAGTCAATATTTCTTCATTTGAGTGCTTACTATTGTTGATGTAAGTACATGTCGTGTGACATTACTATCTTTTGTGTGTGATGTAGAACCCACACTCTCATATGCAGTCATTAGATTCTTTACAATAGATTTTTCACTTGACTCGTCCATCGTTCTTATCCAAAGAATCTTCATGATGGGCCTAAATTTTAGATTTCTCATCATTTGAATAAATAGTTGACATCTTCATTTCATATATAAATTCTCAAAAAGTAATCTCCAAATACGGATAGCATATCTTTGACAAGTACGCTTGGGAATCTTGTCAGGCATTTGTTGCAAAATGTTAGTATCAATATCAATAAAATATTTTGGCTTTTTGTACACAATTCTAGGAGGTGTTTTCAACTGTTGAGTGGCCTCAACATTACGATCATCAACAACATTATGTGTCAACTGTGTACCTTCAACTAAATATGATGTGCCTTCAAATTGAGATGTGAAAGATGGATCCTCACCAACTTGAGATTTTAATAGTGTGCCTTCAACATGACACAATGTTGTGCCTACACCTTTGGATGTAGATAATGGTGTGCCTTCAACATGATACAATGGTGTGCCTTCAAGATTATACAAGGGTGTGTCTCCAAAATTGGATGGTGGTGTCTATTCAACTTGGGAACTCATAGATGATGTGCCCACATCTTCATAATTTAATTTTCTTGTTGCATGCAAGTTTCTCATCCATTGCCTTTTTTGTTTCCAATTCTAATTCTCTCTTACTTTCTATTGATGTTTCATTTTCCTCATCCAAAGGCAAATCTTCTTCTATGGTATGCATTTTTTTGTGTTCATGAAGTTGTCTCATTCTTTCCCTTTTCTTCTCTTTGTCTCTTTCATGCTTTTCTGGTGTTAGATTCTTTGCTCGTTTCCTTGGCATGATGATGATTTCTACATATGAATTCATTACAATTTTCAAATTATTATATCAATCTAAATTATATTAACTCAAAATATAATAGAAATGTATGACAAATTATAATAAAAATATTTTACAATATGTCAAATTATTTCTTCAACAAATCCATATCATAGCAATTATAAACAAAAAGACTCTTTATTCACAATTCACATGTAAAAAAATAAAAAACTTACCTCAATGGATCAATTTTGGTGAACAATGATTGACTTTCGCACTTCGATGTTGATTTTTGAACAAAAATGTGTTGCAAATTGATATAAAATACTTCTTTGTGATCTTCAACACCATTAAAAGTGAGTATTTGTTGAACAGACTATAAAAATTAGACAGTAACAGTTAAAATTGGGCCTCTTTCACGAGTTTCTTACCTTTATTACCATTTTTTGTGTTCTTAAATAGGGAGTACACACTATAGGGCGTATGCCCTGTGCTAGACACACAAAATGATAAAAGGAGTGAGGGGGTAACAAGAGAGAGAGAGAGAGAGACTATCTAATCTCTCTCCTCGTTATCACGTATCTCTCTCTTTCCCTCTCTCTCACCTTCTCTTCCTCTCTCCTCCTATCCTTCTCTCTCTTACTCTCTCTCTTTTTGTTTCCCTCCCCCACCTTCTCACTCTGTGTATGTCCCTCCCTTAGACAGTGTTTATGGTTTACATAGGGCGCACACGTTATAGGGCACACATGCTATGTAAACCATAAATTTGCATAGCATGCATGCCCTATAGTGCATGCGCGCTTTTAAAAAAATTGAAGTTTACCAAGTCTAAGGCTTGGATTTTCCTTGGAGTTCCAACCCAAAGGCTTGGTGGATTCAAAGAGGTCTGAGACATTTTTTCCAGCAAAAGAAAAAAAAAACATTTTTTCTTGTGTGCTCCCTGTTAGGTTTGCACATGGTTGAATAACGATAAAATTAGACGCCATGATATTGTAGATCTCTCTGATAGCTATCTAACGATGTAATTTATTTTGAATTCTCATTATGTTAAGCTTTTCATCTCTAATTTCTTTTCTAAGTATGTCTTATTTTTGTCAAAAACCAACGTGTATTCATTTGGACTTAGATTTTGGCTCGTTCATCGAATTTTGAAAAAAAATACATTTTTAGAAACTAGACTCCATTCTACACACTATAAAAAAAAAAAAAGTTTTGATTTTCAATTAGTTTTCAATGATTTCTAGTGGGAGCACACATAAATTTCATGTTTTTAGGATGTGTCCACTTCGAAAAATGGCAAAAATCACACTTTCATCAAAAAATTAGTAGAAAAATCTGAGATAAACTAGGTGGTGTTAGCTAATTTCTCACCAGAGTGAGTAAATTTTTTTTTAAAAAAAGTTAACATTTTAGGGGAGCACACCAGATGCTATGTTATATTTTTTCATAAAAAATATGACCATTTTTTTTTGCTCCCCCTTTTTGAGGGCCTTAATCTCCACCATTTCTAAAATATATTAGTAGTTTAGAAACTAGATTTGGAGTAGAAAAACTCTTGTTTTTGTCACATTTTAAAACCTGAGTGTAAGTATCCTCAATTTCTCGTTAAAGTTCAGAGTTTTCTGATTTTAGAAAAAAAAAGTGGCATCTTATAGCCCCTTTTTGGTCCCCCATCTTTGTGCACTTACCCGTATCTCAGAGGGAATTTGAGGGTTATGCCCTTCCTAGTGTTCACTAGTTGCACTAGTGTGTGCATTGATCCAATACTTTCCATAGCTATATCTTTATGGATCGGTGCTTCGAGACTTCCTCTCAGGGGGAGCAGAGTATTTCCGTAAGGGGGAGTTTTTCTTGGCCCTTTGTCATTGTTGTCAAAGGGGGAGAGAATTATTGGTTGTTTTCAAATATCTATTATGTGCTTTATTATTGATGAATGTTGTCATTAATGACAAAGGGGGAGATTATTAGAATGTGGAGTTGATGCTATCTAATGGTGTTGTCATTAATAGTTTTCATTGATGTCAACATACTCATTCTTTCATCTTCTGGTATATTAGTTATTATGTTTCTGACATAGTAGTGTATCAGTTGATGTGTACCGATAGTCTAGCATATCAGTTGGTATGTTTGGTGTGTTCACCGATAGCTTGTGGTTCCTGGAATTTGCATTGTGATAGATTGTATGTTTTTTTATTAAATCCTAGGTAAAAGTACAAACCTATGTCACACTTTAGGATAGCTAGACAGTTCCATCTAAAGGTGGTTTTGACCAAAATAGTTTTGGCTGTACATGGCTAGGTCAAACACATGTGGTGCCCAAGTGCCACCACACAATGTCGACGTGGCAAAATAGTTTCTTGGTCTAGATGAACCACTTCCAGCTGAAACACCCAAAAACCATATAAACCAAAAAAAAACTTTGAAATGCTCATTCGCACCATAGTGGCTTCTGGAATTCTTGGAGGAGAGAGGGGCTAGGATAATCTTCGGCTAAAATTGGTAAGTGGGTTTTTTCAAAAAAATTTCTTTTTAATGTATTTTTTAGGTGTTTTATTAGTTTTAATGCATTTTAAATTAGTTTTTAATATTTTTATTATAATTTAGTTAGTTGTTACTAGAAATTTTCAATTGTATTTAAGAAAATAGATATTTTGTCTATATTAGTTGGTTTTTTTCTTCTCAAAAATATTAGAAAACAAAAAAAAAACATAAAACATTAGGAAAATATAGAAACCAAAAGCTACAGAAAAATCAAAACCATAAACTACAGAAATCCAAAACTAAAAAAATCATAAAACATTACAAAAATATTAGAAAATGAAAGTTGTATAGGGAGATGTGATTACACAATTAGGGTTCCTTAGGGTTCATTATGAACCATAAAATTAATCCAGGTAACCCTAATTGAACCTAACTCTAATTGATACTAGGTATAATTTTAAACGTAGCTGAAATATAACTCTAATTGATCCTACAAAAATTATAATCGATTAATCATGTCATAATTAATCTATAACCCTAATTGAAACCCAATCATTACCTCAACTCAAAATTTGTCATTAAAAATTATTCCTAACTTAAACTATTATTGATTCCTAATTGTAACCTTCAATGGACACTACGATTACCTGTATTAGTTTATGATTAGGGTTTATTTTGATTAGGGTTCATTTATGAGAAGGGTTCATTTATGTGGTGTACATATTGAAAGATAACTCCCAATGAATCTTTATATCCTATCCCTCTTTGATCCTCAGTTTCCAAACTACTCAAACCCTAACATTAATCCTTAGTAAACCAAGTACAAAGAAGGAACCCTAACCATAATCGATACATAGCCATAATGCTAATTAATCTCTAGCCCTAATTGAAACCCAATCATTACCCCAGACCAAAATTTGTTATAAATATTTATTCGTAACTCAAACTATTATTGATTCCTAATTGCAAACTTCAACGAACACTGCGATTAGGTTTTTGTTTATGATTAGGGTTCATTAATTAGCATCATCTGTTTAAGTAGTTTACATATTGAAATCTAACTCCCAATGAATATTTATTATATCCCTCTTTGATCCCCAATTTCCAACCTACTCAAACCTTAACATTAATCCTTAGTGAACCAAGTACAAAAAAGGAACCTTAACCATAATCAATGCATAACCATGTAATCCTAACTAATCCCTAACCCTAATTGAAACTCAATTATTACCCTAAACCAAAATTTGTCATAAATATTTATTCGTAACTCAAACTATTATTGATCCCTAATTGTAACCTTCAATGAACACTATGACTAGGTTTTTGTTTATGATTAGGGTTCATTTATGAGCATGGTTTGTTTAAGTATTTTACATATTGAAAGCTAACTCCCAATGAATTTTTATCATATCCCTCTTTGATCCCCAATTTCCAACCTACTCAAACCCTAACATTAAGTCTTAGTAAACCAAGTAAAAAAGGAACCCTAACCATAATCAATACATAGCCATAATCCTAATTAATCCCTAACCCTAATTGAACTCTAATCATTACCCTACCCCAAAATTTATCATAAATAATTCAAACTATTATTGATTTGTAATTGTAACTTTCAACATGAACATTGTCCCTAATTCAACCATTGGTCTACTTATATATCCTAAATTTCTAATTTCATAAACTCATATGGATTACAATTATGATTTAATCCTTACCCTAGCCCAAAATTTAAACATTAAATTTTGACCTTGTCCTAGCTCTAATTAAACCTATAGAAACCTAAAATTGTAACCTATATAAACTAAGGTAGTACTTGAGTGAGGGGATCTAAAGTTACGATGTCTTAAGGGGACCTAAAATAAATAACTAGGTATATCAAAACCAGTGAAGGAAAATAACTATATATATATATATATATATATATATATCTTGAAACCATTGAAGCATCAAAATAAAAGATTCTATACCCACCCTAAAGATAATCCTAGTGTAGTCATACTTAGTATAGATAATTTAAATTATCACTAGATGCTTAATTATTAGATGCATAATTTATATGATTATTTAATTGCATGAAATGTACAATATTTAATTTTTAATTGTAGATGACACATGCTTTATGTCATTTTATTTGTTTAAAATTGAAATGATTACAACTTGACATAATTCTTACCTTTTATACACGCGTTGTCTTCTTTTTCATTAGGGTACATATATGCTTATAATTTTTCTATCAAACATGTGTTGATAAATATGAACTTAACTTTATTTTATGGTTTATTGAAAATGTGTATAAATGTGGTTTGTGTAAACATGCATGTATATATATACTTAAATTTTAAATTATGTTAAACATAGTGTAAATTCATATTTTTATATATTTTTTAGATCATGACATCGGGCTCAGGAGCATAGCGTATAGATTCATCTGAGTCCAGTGTATAGGGTGGTGGTAGTGAGCATTCCTCACGTGTTAGATCTACTAAATCTAGAGAGGAGAGGGAGAAATTATCTGATACATTGGATACATTATAACGCGCTATAGCGCATCTTGATAGTACTATTCAGAATTCCACTGCCCTTCTCAATATGGGATAGGGTGAGTACCATTTGAGATGAGTTGTTTCATATGATTGGAATTGTTCAATCATATAACCCATATGATAGTATGAATATTGATTTATTATATGCATCTCTCTCTCTCAGTGTTACTGGAACAGTGAAATATAGACAGATTAACACTAAGGTTTCTACAGTTATGGTGAAGACTATGTTTCCTCATTATTGGGATGTACCTCAGGTGAGAGGTTATATGAATACTAGGTGTGAGGATCCACTTTTCACACCCTTTATATATCCTAGATGGTTGAATACTCATCATAGGTGGCCCTAGAAGGATGAGATGCCACTTTATTTCTACAAACAATTATTTAAAAAATTTCATTTACAGTATGATTTTGATTATAGAGATGTCCCCTCCCATGTTGGGTAGGGGAAGGGTTGGTTATTTGAGTGATAAAGAGCACCTAAAGTTGCACAACCTGCTAATAAGCGGGCACTAGTAGGTCCAAATCTTTTGGTTATTTTGAAATCATTTGGAAATTGTCACTATAGGAGAGAGTGTACTGGATGACACTAGGCGGGATGTATTTTCTAGTATTGTGACACAGGTTCAAGAGATGTCATCTAATCATGTGGGGAGATACATGTTGCATTCTCATTCTATCATGCCTCCACAAGCACGTGATGCATCTTCTAGTGATGATCCTTATCAGATGGTAGACATACCATCTCCTTTGGAGGTTGCAGCATTTTCTAAGGTAGACCCTTTGCATCGCATAGGCACATATTTATCCAGTGATCTACTTTGTGTATATTAGGCTATACAGATACTAAGTGGGGTCCCTCTTAGTGAGGTGTCATCATATATCACCCACATTCTTCATAGACCCTCAACTGGATCATATTCTCAGGGTGCACAAAAGAGATAGGGAGATATTATAGCACCACCTACAGCTCCTCAGCATGCAATAGTTGACAAGGTTACACCTCCCCCTATTCAGGTAGGATCATTTATAGCTCATTGACTTTTTACAGACTTTCTTATGGATCCTCTCATTGATCCCACTGTTGGAGCTCTAAATTTTTGGCAAAATATATTCCTATATAGTGATAAAACTCTAAAAATGGCATCCTAAAATCCATGCCCAATAATTGATGACATTATGGAGTACATGAAATGGGATACAAAAATATATTACTTTTCTATTAAAATTTGAGGTATTGAGGAAGGAAGCTTTGTAGCAGGAACAATCAAAATTCTTTAAGCGAAGGTTTCAGAGATGCTGGAATTTTGACCTACTATAAAGATGATTTCGGTAAAGAATGAAAATGATCAAATATTGAAAATATAAAATAGACCCAGTTCGGAAAATCAAATTTCCTATCTCTAATAAAAATATTATGTTCACACAATTTGTTGTGGATTTTTGGCCAAATCTGAAAGATAGGTAGTTATTAGTTAGTTAGTTGATTGTTTTTTTCTCAAAATAGTTTTCTAGATTTTAATGAAGAATGAAGTCTTTTCACCCTAAAGGGGTAAGAAAAATATTCAACCACACATATATGTGGTGTAAAATGTAAACAAATAAAAAAACAAGACACAATACAATACATATTTTTATAGGATAGAATTTGATCACAATTGCAACATGAACTCTGATGTACTATTTTTTCAACATTAATAAAGTGATAAGTGATTTTTCTCTCACCTATGGTAATAGTTTTCAATTCTTTTTAGTTAGTCTCTCAGATAAATCTATTTAGATATATTGTTTCATTGTGTTGAATTCTTATGTTATTTTCAATGTGAAATATACATACAGCTTGATCATCAATTGAAAGGTGTGGTTGACAAACTTTCCTCTGTTCTATTGGTCTCTCAAAGATAGAGTTAAATTTAGTAGAACTAACTATATAATCTGGTTTCAATTATAATTCATGTAGAAGTCCTTGAAGTGATGCTCTTGTTATATACAAGGTATTAAAACTGTCTCCGAGGTGTACGTAGGATTGATATAAAATTGACTTCATTTCCCAAGTAGGAGCAAGGCACTGATCTTATCACTAATTGGAATATAGTCATTTAGTTCATTTTTCAAAGTTTGTGATATTTTATTCCTTTGATCTACTGCATTTTATAAACCTTTTGTCAAACATTTACTATTAATCAAAGCATTTAAGTTTTTGCAGCATTCAATATACTGTTGATTGAGATACTTACAATTTGATTTCTCTCAAGTTTATTGTGAAGTTACCCAAAGTTTCAGATTTCACAGATCAGAGAATAGTTGTATTAGTTTGTTTGAAAGTACACTCTGTTAGAAGAATGAATCTAGAAGACCAGCAAAGCAATATTTTCCTCGAAAGAGGTGGCGACTCTATTCAGTAAAAATTTTTAGTCAGTGACTCTACTGAGGGAGAAGACTTTGAAGGAGATGGGGGATAGTTTTTTCAAATGTATCAATCATTTCAAAGAAAGCCTTTTATTCCAAATGGCATTAGGCCATTAGATTTCAGTAATTTTAATTATGAACCTAGCAAGTTATCCCCAAAACTTTCACAACTTGTACCAAAGTTCCATGGAGAATGGGATGAATCGGCACTACAACATTTGGATGAATTTTACATATTTATAGAAGATTATGAGATTTTTTTAGAAGATCAAGTGATTAAGTTATTTTTCAGGACTTTAAGGGACTATACGCAAAAAGATTATGAATTACTACCTCCACGTAGTATTTCATCATGGAGATAATTTGAGCAATGGTTTATTGATATGTTTCATGATGCCAATGGTGAAGAAGACAACATGTATTATGAACAGTATGAAAACCAAAGTTGCAGCATGGAAGAGGATCTTAGCATGTCTCTACTTGATGCATTTTTTAGTTTGGAGAGATTTGAAGGGGAGTGTTTTGCACACTTGTTGATAAGGATGGTGGGAATTCTTCGAGAGATACCTTCAGACATTATGCCTTCATGGGAGGAATTCATAGAAATTTTTTTGGATTTGGGAATCTCACCATATGACCCTGATTTGAAGCTCTTTTTCATATATTACAAAAAGATGATGAAGACAGAGAAGAAGAGGCTTATGATCAAATTGAACAAGTCCTTGTGCTTGATGATTATCTCAATAGGGAAGAAAAGAATGATGACACGGAGGAAGAAGAATATGTACATGATGAGATTTGTATGGAAACATGTATCTGTATGCACCCTAAAATGGTCACCTATACTATGGGCCCCCATTCTTCAATTTATCAAATGACAGAATCAATTTATCAAATTTTTGAATCAATGCTTTGCAACATTTTCAATTCAAATCAATTTCCTTGATCAAATCGTAATTAATTCAATTATTTCAATATTTCCTAAGGTTTGATCATTTCATAAATATATCTTATTTAATTAAAAGAAAACAATTCCTTTTTATTAAATAAAATAATCTTATTTAATTAAAATTCCTTTTTAATTAAATAATCTTATCTTATTTAATTAAAATATCTCTTAATTAAATAATATATCTTATTTAATTAAAATATATCTTTTTAATTAAATAAAATCCCCACTTAAATCCCTCTTTGTGTTGAAAAAAGGAAATAAATTAAATAAAAATAAATAAAGTTTCTTTTTCTACACATCTTCCTAAGTGATGGGCTTTTTGCCTCTTAATCATAACCTTTGATTTTGCCTTTTGAAGATATGAGCACATGGATCAACCAAGATTCAATCTCCACCATTGCTCATTTCTTTTTGCCTCTTAATCTCCACTGTCCATTGCTCTTTATAAGGAAACCTCTCCTTCTCATTTGAAGGTGGAGATTTTATGTTATTGTTATGTTGCAAGTTTGGAGAGCAATTTTGGAGGAGATTTTGAGCACTTGAGCTTGGATATTGCAACTTCTCTCTTCTTGTCTTCTTCTTTCATGCCCCATGGAAATCCATTTAGATTAATTT
>MU225101.1:3673467-3692268 GCA_018584345.1 Thuja plicata | reverse complement strand
TGGAACCCCCACTGAAGTGCATGATCAGGTAGAGAAGACATGTGTCTGAAGAGCTGATCAATCGAAGAGGTGACCTCCAAAGGTAGGAAAGAATGAGAGTCTATATAGTAGATGATCCATCTCACCGAAATACATAGGTGCCTAGCCACTGCATCCGCCTAGTACATAGGAACAAGAACTGAATACGTAGATCACTCAACCTAACCAAGGAAGCAATAGAACCAACAGGTGAACCCCCCCATAATGTTGAACTGGGAGAGGTGACAGGAACACTGAAATGCAGTACCAGAAACAGCTGCAGAAGAAGAATCGGGAACACCAAGTGCAACAGAGGTACAAACACAGGATAAAGGGCAGTGTCATCGACACATTCTACATGGGCTAATGTCGTAGAAGGTATGCTCACTTGACAAGAGTGGATGTGCCTAAGGCATATGCATCATAATCCCCCCATGGCACTTTATAACACAGTGCAGGTACAAAAATCAAACCAGGTGTGCAAGATCCAAGAAAAGCAGAAGAAGGCACTTTATCTCAGTGCGTTTACAGAACAAATGCATCAGAAAGAGCATGCAAGCTCAGAAGTCAGAAAGTAAAGTGCACAAGAAACCAGAAGAAGAGATCCCCGGACCTGTAGAACCAAGCACACCACCAGAGGGCATAAAATGCATAACTCAGAGGAGTGAAAACCTGGAGCAGAATCTGGAAGAAATACCTCTGCCACTGAAAAGTACATAGAATCAGCTTTTCGACGATATCTTGTTTGTCGAAAAAGGAGTCCGGATGAGTCAGATATGACTCCCGGAAGGCAAAACAGGACATCGGACTTCAATAGAAAAAAAGCTATTGAAATGGTGGAACCAAAACTTCTAACCTCCACCATCGGAAAGTGCTCGGAAAGATCTTTCCGACGGTATATGGAAGTCAGAAAAATACCCCCGTATGCTCCCTATAGAGAGAAAAAAGCCCAGGTAACCCCAGAAAAACAAAAAAGGGTACATAGAAGCCCCTAGGGCTAAAAAAAGGGGGCCCCCGAGCGCATGGAGAGCGCCGGGGGCTAAACGTAGGCCGCAGGTCATCCATATGACCGCGGGCTTTAACACTTGGCCCGCAGGGGCTGTCAAATGACCGCCGGCGGCGGGTGGGCCGGGCGGTGGTGTGCAAAAGGGTCGCGGTGGTGACTGTGCGGGAGGCGGCGGGGCCGCGGTGGCGGCTGGGCCACTGCGGAGCGGCAGGAAAGCGCAGCCAGGTGGGCGGGGGCCGCTCGGAGCGGCGGAGTGCTGGGATCGGCGGCGCGAGCCGCTGCGGGTGGCGCGCTGGGAAAAAAGCGCAACCCCTAGCGGAGCGCGGGCGGCGCGAATGCAAACAAACTGCCTGCACATTAAAAATGCGAAAAAACCTTTGAAATTAAGGTTTTTTTTAATTTTTTTCTCGGTTTCTGTGCCCGTACGGTACTAGAAACCAAATTTTTTTTTCCTCAGTGCCAACTTGTCCAAAATGGACAAACTTTATGTCAGTTTTAGGGTTTTTGGGCCTTTCGGACGCAATGGAAGTGTCCGTTTGGACCCAAAATGCCTCCAAAAAATAGAGACCCCCCAGAACCACTAAAAAGAAGCTGGAAAAGCTTATGAAACCCTCGCTGCTTCAACCAAGAATGAACAGCCAGCTGCAGAGTGGCTCTGATACCATGTTGAGATTGATGAACATCAATCTACCCAAGAACACCTGCATGCATAGCTATTACAAACAGAATGAAACAGACAGAAGAGAGAAGGATCCAGAAAGCTAAGGCGGCCGATAGGCCAGAGACTGCAAACCCATTGTGAAAGAAATTATCTTCTATTAACACAATGATGAAAATAATACAATCTTCTTATGAAATGAAAGCCGGTCAATCCTTATAAAGGATACCGAAACCCTAAAAGGGAAACTAACTCAGAAAAGGAAACTTTCCTAAGTCTAACTTAAGCACTAAAGAGTAATTACTAAAGATTACTCTAACAGTATTAAGGGGTTTTCTTGAGGGGATGTTTCAAGGGGATGTCTAAGTTATAGGATGTCTTAAGGAGATGTATTAAGGGGTTGTCTTAAGGGGATTTCTAAGTTAGGGGATGTATTAAGGGGTTGTCTTAAGGGGATGTCTAAGTTAGGGGATCTAAAACTTTACGATGTCTTAAGGAGATGTCTAAGTTAGGGGATCTAAATCATTGAAAGCATAAAATCATTATACATAAAAGAATTATACATGTAAATGTAAAATAATTATACACATTATTTAGCATACATACATACATATCAAAACCATTGAACCAAAAATAACTATACAGATCAAAACCATTGAACCAAAAATAACTATATAGATCAAAACCATCGAACCATGTCAAAATAAATAACTATATCCAATATAATTTATGAGTTCAAACTAATATAATATAAAAGTACAATAGCTACAATTTAAACAAATATGAAAGTATGAGCTCTACAAAAACAAGTATGAAAGTACGAGCTACAAAAACAAGTAAATAGCCTAAATCTCATGGTACATATAGTCTAGATCCTCTCTATCTTTTATTATCTAAAAAAAAAGATTATGCTCTTCAATAGGCAACCTCCACTTTTGGTTGCCACATCCTTTTTTTGGCAATGTCTCAAATTGTAACTTTGTTGCTATAACCAAGTGACTGTCATGTATAACTTTGTGGTCAGGCATGTAATTAATAAATTGAACACCATTTTTGTGTATCTTTGTTTGTTGATAATAGGTGCCTTCAACAACAATTGAACTAGTTGGATATGTTTTTACATCACCATCTAATGTTACTTCTGGCAATTTGTATTTTTTGTTTGTGCATCGTAGTAGATAATAATATACACCTTCTACATTATCAGGATCCACAACCATGGAAAAAAAATCACCTATACACATGGATCCGACAAATTAAAACAAAAGTAAGCTAAAATATGAACATCAAGTGATAAATTAAATTTAAATAAAAGAACATGCATGTGCACTCAGCTGTAACATCTAAATCAGAAACATGTTTATAATCAACTGAATATATAGGATCATGAATATCTATTTCATTTTCATCGTCTTCATAGGAGGCATTATGATTAACTATTTCATTTACCATTGTGAAACATATCCTTCTGCAATATTCTTGAATTGAGTGTTTGAGTTGTCCTAAGCGCAGTCAGCACAAAAGCATGATTTTTATCTTTTTTGAACCAATGGAGGCTTTTTGTTTCCCCTATTCGTCACTTGATGTAAACTTATATATCATAAATTGTTTGACAATTTTAAGGATTAGATCGATCAATATGTTGGAATTATTGGAATGATGTACTAAGAGGGGAGGGGTGAATCAATACCTCTAAAACTTTTTATGTGGTTGGCCCATTAACCTTTGTGTCATCAGATTTGTATATACCTATCTATTTGTTCATATTTTCTTATGTATGTGAAATCATAATATAAGTTCTTTACATGTGTAAACATTCAATAAACATACATGAAAGTAAATAACACATAACACATGATATGATATCGTTGAAAACTCTTGTTAGGAAGTAAAAAATGCGGTGGGGATGTCTACCCACAAAACTTCACTATCTACAGATAAGAAGGGAGTTGGTAAAGGCTTACAATTGATCACTTCTGATGATCTACCATGTTAGGATTATTAGAATGGAGACCTGTTAGGATCTACTTTGTTTGAAGCTTTAGCAACACTGTTAAGTGTGCACTCTGTTAAGAGATTTATAAAGAACTGTTAAGTCCACCTTATACAAAAGGATTTAAGATGTGATGCACTTGCTAGAATGCAACTACAATATAAATGTTGATCTGATAGTGTATGCAATATGTAATTGTTGATAATAGATCCTGTAAAGCTTACAATGTAAATGTAATCGCCTTGAGTGATTGGGTGATACCTTGTCTCTACTCGTCGGTAGCCTTATCTGTGTTCTTGAGAACTGATATGATTTGTTTCTGAACTATGCATGAATTCTCTTCTACTGCTTAGATTCTGTCCATGGCTACAAATCATTTACCCAAATAATTCAATATTCTTTACAAATGATTGAACATCTATTTATACTAGTTCCTAGCTCTGTTCTTGATTCGCGCTTTTCAAATTAACTCTAGATCCAAGGTTTACAACTTGACCTTGATCTTTATTTAGTTATGTTTTAGATCCATTAGGATGCTTTAAAACATTTACACTATGCTTTCTTGACCCTCAAGTAAAGATTTAAAAAAAATAAAAACTCTATAAATAGAATTACAATGTTTTATCTGACATGTAAAGTCAGATCCACTTTTTGCGGGTTCTGTAACTGACTGTCAGTTCTGATGGTCGAGCTGCTTTGTCAGTCTATTGGTTTTCTACTCCATTGGTGTTCCTTTACTTGAACTGTTCATCGGGTATGCCTTTTCTTCTCTTTCGGTGATGTTCTGAAAACTGTATCGTCGGTAATGCTTGTCGTCAGTTTATCTCTTGACAGTGTTCGTCGGGAAATTCTATACTTAGCATTTTCATGATAGACTTGTTATCTCGTTAGGTATGCTTGTTGTCTGTTGTTTATGCCTATACCAATGACCTTTATCCTTTTTTCACTTTAAGTATATTAATGGAAAATTTTAATGTCACTAATCTCCCCCTTTAACATTAGTATCAAAAACTGATATGTGCAACATACTTGATGTATTAGTATGTACACCTGTGTATACTTCTTCCTTAGTCATTAAATGAGTCCCCCTATGCATATGTCGGTAAGTGTAAGTTTATGTACATATCTATCCTTGATGTACATACATTTTTACATATCCTCATATAGTATAATGTACATATGTATACATTCCTCTTTTTTCTACTAAAGTATATTGTACATAGTATACATTCCTCCTTTTTTAATAATGAGGGCAAAGGTACTTACAACTTGTCAAAAATGTGAGAGTGTGAGGCTTTGATTTCCTCCATCATCTTTTCCCGTTTCTCCTTTAAATTCTCAAGTGCCATGTGCTCAAGTGATATCCTCACATGCATGTCATATATGTTGTCTACCACAAACATTTCTAGGGTTGAGATCAGATTTCTTGCATCTATTATATGTTGTTGCAGAGTGGTGAGGTTTGGAAAAATATGAGCTTGTAGCTCTGTAACCTCATTTTTGAACTATGTTTCTGCATCCCATGTCTCTTGTCTCAATCTGTTTACCTTTGTGATCTTGTCATGATGCAGTTTTATTGTGTTTGCATCAGAGGTTAAACTTTGTGCACTAGCTGTTAGATCCGAATCTAGTTGTGATAGCTTATCACTATTCTCTTTAGTGAAATTTTCTAATGTACACAATTTCTGAACTATGGTAATAGCTTCTAAAATTATTGGTTCTAATTGAGCTGTTAATTCAGAGAGCTTTACCTTATTTTCTGCCACTTCTTAGCTTAGCTTTTCAATTAGCTTGTGCTGATATTTCATCTCTGCCTGTTCTTCCATTTCCTTCTCTGCATCTACATTTTGATTGGTGATGGCGTCAGTAAGAACTACTATTTTTTCCAAGACTGATATATCATTTTCAAGTTTGATATCTGAAACAAGTTGATGTAATATGTCCCTAGCTTTATCAAGGGCTTGGGCTTCCCTATGTGCCTTTTTCATTTTCTCTTGAATTTCTTTTCTCTAACATATCACTCCAAAATTTTGAAGTGTCTTAGTATCTAAAGTAGATACATCCCACTTGGGTATTTCAATTACCTCATCAAGTGTTACCGCCAAGATATATTTCTTCATTACTTTCTTCTTCTTCTTCTATTGGGAGACTGATTGGTGTACTACCATTTGTAAACCTTGAGATTGGATTGATTTTGTAGGTGAGAGTCGAGAAGATGAAGCATCTTGTTTCTTCTATTCAAAGTCCACCGGTTGGTTTTGTGAAGACGTATCCTCATTGGCCTTAGGTGTATCAATATATTTATCTTCCTTTTCTTTCATGCTCTCATCCTACTTGAATTCTTCACTCTTTTCTTTCTCTTCATCCTTTATCAATGTTTCATCTATTTTAGTATCTTCTCCTTTTTCTTTTTCAGGTGACACCTTTTGTTGTGTGTCGATTGCATCCTTCATTTTTGTATCTGTATCTTTTTGAGTATCGGATGCAAATTTATTTTCATCATTACCTGTGTCCTTGGGTATATCATCATCTTTCTTAGATGAATTCTCCTGACTTGATTCAATATCAATAGCTTGTATTAATATTTTTATATTGGTCGGTGTATTGACCTCTGTATTGTCAGTAAGTGTTTCCTGACCATCGGTATTACCCTATGCAACATTGATTTCTTCATCTTTTTGCACCTCTTCTGCAAGGTCTTTTCCTGTAGTGTCATTGATGATGTTATCCAACCATGTTTCATCATTGATATCATTAGTTATGTTACCTTTGAATGTCAATTCTTCTTCGGTAACTTCTTCTTCATTACTCAAGTCAATATGAATTGGACTTGGTGGATTTTGACTCTCCTCACTTTGAGTGTTTTCAAGAGTAGTGTCTGGCCATACTTCATCTACAACATCAGTATGTTTGGGGCCTACTATTTCACTCTGTTCTTTATCCAATTTCACATACGAGTCATCTTGCACCACTTCTTAATGCTATCTTGTTCAAGATCAATTAGCTTCCCTTTGAGAAATTCATATGCTCTCATTTTTGGTGAGAACTCCTTTTCATACTTATTCATCATCACACTTATTTCTTCCTTCTTTGAATTTGAAGGCATAAGAGTAACAAGTACTCTTTCTCTTATCTCTTTTTCTTGATGTAGTGCAAATGTCCATCTAGCAAAAAATCTCTCTGTTAGTTCCTTTGGTACATCATATTCAAAGAATTGTAGTGGAACATAATGGTGTTTGCACATTTTAGCTATAGTAGCATCTTCACTATTATTTTGATCCTCTGTACTGAATTTCAACCATTTCCTAATGTTAGGATCTGAAATAGACTTTGATTCTGAAATCTTCTAACATATTTCATCAATGGTTGTAGGGACCAAAGGTTCTATTTCCTTTTGTATTTCTACATCAGCTTCATCCATACCTGAGTCTTCTAGATCCTCTTGAGTTCTAGTCATCTTCCTCCTTTTGGTCTATTTTTCTTTTGGAGGGGTTGGTTTTCTCTTATATATCCTCACTTTTCCTTTCTTTAATTGTGAAGGAGTTGATTCCTTTACAGTCTGGCTTCTTGTTCTTGAAGTGGTTGTTGTTCTTGCTTTCTTGGGTGTAGGACGAGGTGGATAATCTAACTGTGTACCCTCTGAGTCATTATTTTATGCCTCTTCACTGATAGGTGACTGGCCCTTGATTTGTTCCTCCTTACCTTCTATTTCCTCTTCATCTTCTTCAGTAACTACAAATTTCTTGGTTAAGTTTTTAACCATCTTGTTCTTCTTGTTTACAATTTTCTTGACAATAAGATCTATCTTTGTCTTTTTTTTGGCTTCCTCATAGGTGCCAAATCTTGCTTGCTTGTTGTCAACTGGTTCATTCAATAGTGCCTTGATGCACTCATTGGCTTGTCTTGTTTTGATCTCATATTCTAAATGTAAAAGCCAGGACTTCCTAGGTACTACTACTTGGATATAGGTAAAATTAGTATCTACCATAAAACATATGTCCTCTTTGTGTTCTTCTATCAAACTCTCAGGTATCCTTGTTTTAGCTTGCAACATTTCCTTAATTCTTTTGAAATACTCATTCATTATGTCATCAAAATATGTTCCTAATGACTCTGTGTGCTCACATATTTGTATGGTTACGGGTTTACTTGTATCCCATACAACTTTTCCTATGGAAGGAAAGTATTCTTCAAAGTAAAAGAATATGCACATAATGAGGAAACCAAACTGAACTGCCTCACAATAGGTGTGGAATAATCATGCTCAAGGCCTTTCTTAGGAATGGTTTATTCAATCTAAGGATTACTCCTCCCTTTATGAGGTGCATTTAACTTGTCAACCCAGGGATGTATACTTGAAATGGTTGGCACGATATGTGCATTAGGTTCCTTAAGGAGTCATTCTACTTATGCTGCAGGAAGGTAAAAATGCATAAAAGAAACCTACACTAGTGCTGCAGGAAAAGAATACATTTATCTCCTTACTGAAATGAATGCTAGAAATTGCAAACTCTACTTAAACCTATACTTCAGCCTAGAACATCCATTATAACTATTCTTGCAGATGTTGCAAGAACGCTCACAAGGTACGATGCTACAGGAAGAAATTGTAACTTCTATCTGAAATACTGGAAATCCTGGAAATGCTAGAAATGCTGGAAATGAAATCTATTCTATTCTAACCTATTCCACCTCCCAAGTGGGCCCCCTTGGTCAATTTTTGCTAATCTATTAACACAGAACGTAAACCAAGAATTACTTCATTGTATTTCAAAAACTCATTACATAGAAACAATACATGAAACTTGAAATAGATTACTGTAAGATACAACAGTTTTCTTCCAAAAACTTTTTTTTCTAACTTTCCTATCTAACTTCAAACTATCGGTCCAATCCCTATATATAGAGGATCGAACACTTATTACAAAATAGAAAAGAAACTATCTTGTTGAAAACATGCTGGAGAAGAAGATGGAAATGCAACAGCCTGTGGTGTGGGTAATAAAGCTCGGGCAACCAGTTCAACATAATAAAGTGTAGAGGGAATATAGGCACACTACATCCCCGTGTACTAGAATAATGGCTCCATTGTAGTAGTCATGTTTCCTGGTGTTGTAATGATCACTCCACCGTAGCTGGTCCTCAACAGTCTTCCTTGAATGTTGTTAACCACTCTCCAGCCGCTTTCTCTCCTGTTAAGTTAGTTATGATGCAGAAATATTGATGCAACAAGCTTAATCAAATTAACTATCCAGATATTAGAACATATATTCTAATGGTTTTATGAAATACTGCACTATATGTATAATATTAGAAAAATATGTCACAAACATCTACCCATGGTTTATCATTTCTATCTGGACTTTATCACAAGTTTTGACTGGCTAGGCTCTCAAATGTTTTGTCAAAAACTAGAATAGAGTATTTAAAATTATACAAAATAAAGGCAATAATTTGGCCTTATCATCTGCCCCTCGGTTAATCAAATTCTTGTCCTCAAGCATTGCATCTTCTGGAAATTGACCTAAAATCACCAACTTCAATTCTTCCTCGCCTCTGGCTTTCGAAGGAGTAGTAGAATCCTCTGGTTCTTTCCCAAACTTCCCTTCTGTGATCTTCCTGCAGCCTGTCAAGTTTGGTAGTGTTGATGTCATATAAGGGCCAAAGGAGCATGGGCGACTACATTGTGAGCGGACACCAGAGCTCCTGCCTGATTTTCCTACCTAGCCCTATGTATTTTGGTGCTTGGTGTATAGCTGCTTCAAGGTTAATGGGCCTGTGTGGTTCTAACCTTTTGAATACCTCTGGTAATCTGCCCCATCCACTTCTGGCATCGGTTAAGGCTCTTTGGAAGAAAAAATAAGACATGCTGTCATATTCTGCATACACATCTGCTCTAAGGTTAAAAAATTTATCTCTGATTTCCTTTTTAATATTCCCATATGTTAGTCTGAACCAATCCCTTAGGAATACTTCTAGTTGACTAATTTCTTCTCTTAATGGTAGGGGTTTCATTTTCTCAAGTTCTCTGTAATTCTCCAATTGTCTATCATAGTTAGCCTTGTTATGCATCCAAGACATCAGGGCCCTTAGGTGTATATTCCCTATTTAAGGTAGGGGATTCCATTCATCCTCTATAGGGATGATGAAATTATGCACATACAACTCACAGAGTAGGTTTTGTTGCCAAGATGGAAGTGTCTGGTATAAACCATAGAATTCCTGGGATGATTTGAACTCTGTGTTTACATCTTTGAGGGTCATCATCAACTGAAATAGGAGGAATTGTTCTTTTAGATAGATGGTATAAACCCTAGGTGGAGGTTTATAAGCAATTATCTAGTCAGTTAGCTTAAGGGCCTTTTCCATTCTCTATTTCTGTCTTGACAACTGATCTTTTAATTCTGCAATTTCCTCTCCTTGTTCTGCTATTACTTTCTACAATTTCTTTTTCTCTTCTCCATATAGAGTGGTTGTCAACACATGCTTATTATATAACTGGAAGAGAAGCATTTGCAGAGTAATCAAACCACTATTTTCATCTTGGTTATTCTTCTTCCTTTGTTCTCTCCATAACTGCTCTAAGAATTTTATTAACCAAGTTCACTTATAGGAAACTAAAGCATTTCTTGTCCAAGCTAGCTGGTGAGTTATAGGGGTTTCTTTCTCATGGGTTGGAAAATCCTGATGACTAACTCCTGGGTCATTTTGACATACATTTGGCTCAGCTTCACACTCCTCATCCAGGTTTTGAGGAATGTCTGGGATCTCAGACTGGCTAGGAGAATCAACCGGAACAATATGAATAGGAGTTTCCTCCTCAAATTGTTTGGGGGAAGTGGTCTGACTTTTGGTGGGTTCTTTAGGAGTCTTCCCTCTCATCCTAGAACTTCTTCTTACAGGGATTTCCTCAACTTATACGGCCTTTTTCTTACTACCCCTTTTTGTCTTCTTTGTTGCAGGAGTAGTGGCTGTAGGAATAGTGGCTGTAGGAACTGACTTCATTTTCTTCTTTCTTGAGACTTGAGGGTTTCATGGTTTAGTTGTAGGAACCAAAGTTTCTCCTACTAACTTTTGTTTTCCTTTTGTTCAGGCGGCAGTAGGTATATTTCTCATGTGAGCGGTTAAAGGCACATTTTCTTGTAATTTTTTGATTTCTACCCCTTGGGTACTTTGCTCGACAACTGGATCAGGGGAAACTGCATTATCTTGTCTAATTTGCACATTAGGGGAAATTTGAGGCTGAAGGGTTTTATGATGGACAAACTCTTCCCATGCCATAGGGGAGGCATCCCTAAGAGATATTTCTATGAGTAATTTAATCAGGGCATGGTGAGTAACAGAGTTGTCTTTCCCTTTTTGGGTTTCTTCGGCACTAATGCACAGCATATTAAATAGAAAATTGGGTGCATTCATTGGGATATTATGTCATACATAACTAAGCAGCTTAAAGTGATGTGCATGCAAATTAGAGAATCGTCCCTCATAGGTGAAATACCTAATAATGTGCATGGCCAACTCCTGATATTGTGGAGGAATGGACATCCTTTTGCATCCCTATTTAGTGATCTCCAATGGAGGGTCTCTTGGTAGGGTGAACTGAGCCTTAGCTGACCTGGCATCATGCGCATTGGGGTAGTGTTCCCCTACTGCTAGAAAACTAGTTACTTTTGCTATTTTCTCCTCTGTTGCAACAACTGTCAACCCCCATACCATCACTTGGCCTTCATCAAATGTGTTTGCAAATTCTATTGTTGCTTCATCATTGAACTCCATCAATTTTAAGAAATATCTCAGTCATCCGCAGGCATTAAATCTTCTTATGACCTCAACATCAGATAGTAAAATACCATGAACCACTGGTTCATGCCGCTGCAATTGGCCCCCCATTTGTGCTTACCAAATTCAACCTCTGCTTTGTTCTTGATAATTACCTTCTTCTCCTTTGAATTTCAGACCACCTCTTGTAAAACCATAGACCCTCTTTCACATTCTTCTGGTATTCTTGATATGAACAATAATAATGTACTTTAATAGAATGAATCATAGATATTTATGCAAGAGCGAGAGTTATGTCATGGTTTTAATATTGGGTCACATCTAGTCTGACAGTTAGGGGTTTATTCAGAATAAAGGTATGACATTTGACACTTGTGTGATGCGGCAGCTAGATTTTAATTAAGACAATGCCAAAGTATAGATTTCTAGATCTTAACGAGTAAATAGAAATGAAATTTTAAAAATTGGCACACTTCCCTGCCCCCTACGAAATATTGACAAGTGTCCTCACTTGTCAGACTTGGCAGAAGGTACGAAACTAGATTTAGGCGGCAATGATACATTTATTGCAGTATTCGATATAACCAATGAAATATATGCACTAAAAATGGAAATAAATTTGAAAAGCTCGTACCTGTTAATTGATCATCGCACATGCCAGGAAAGATTGGCGAGAGTGGAATGACAGCATCGGCGGTCGGCATGTGTTAGCGCATGATCTCTTTATTGAAAGCATAGAAATATGATGATGTGGAAGGTGGGTGGATGGAAGATTAAGGAATGAAATGGGCTGAAAAAGAAGAATGTAGAAAGTGAATGGAGAATTTGAACTTTTTGTAAACATAAAGTTTTTATTATGGTCATGCTTCGAAGGAATTCTTATTGAAGAGCTGCAGGAAGAAGGTTGACACCCTCTGCTGCAAGAAGTGTTACCTATTGATCCTTTAAAACTGGCTGGTTGAATTGTTGTAGGAAGCCTTCTTTTGTCTGTGGCTGGTGATACAACTTTAATCTATGTCCATTGACTAGTAGCTTGAAGTGTACAGGGTCAATTGTGGTCAACTGGACTGCTCTATTTGTAAATACATGGCTTATTTCAGATGGACCCAGCCATCGTGTCTGCAGCTTGCCTGGTATCTCCTGGAATCTAGAATCATATAAAAATGCCCAATCTCCAACTTTGAACTGCTTACTCTTAATATGGGTATCATACCACTATTTTCTTTGGTTTTGGACAACTTTTGTGTGTTGCAGGGCAGACTTGTGCATTTCATCCAAAGAATTGAGATGCAGCAAGCGCTCTCTCTATGTTGCAGGAAGATCAATATTTAACTCCAATGTTGTTCTTAATGTCTTGTGTTCAAATTCAATCGGTAGCATTGCTGTTTTACCATATAACAGTTCAAACAGAGTGAACCCTGTGGTGGTCTTCCATGTTGTTCTATAAGCCCAGACAGCTTCTGATAGTCTGCTGCTCCAATCTCGGTGATGCAAATGAACTGTCTTTGTTAAGATTGCTTCTATTTCCCGATTTTGTTACTTTTGCTTGTCCATTGGCTTGGGGGTGATAGGGGCTTGATTTCTGATGTCTGATATTATATTCCTTCATGAGCTCTATTATTAGATTGGAATTGAATTGTGTACCTTGATCAGTAACAAGTTCTCTTGGCACACCATATCTAGTAAAAATTTCTTCATACAAAAATTCAGCAACTTTATGATCTCTGGCATGCTTCATTGCTCTAACTTCAATCCATTTGGTCAGGTAATCTGTGCACACCAAAATGTATGACTTCCCATTGGATGGAGGGTCTATTGGGCCAATAAAGTCCATGCCCCATTTATCAAATGGTGTTACCACCACTTGTGGGTTTAAGGGCATTTCATCTAATCTTGTTGGTTGACCCATTCTTTGACATTTGTCACACTTTCTTGTATAACTTGTTGCATCTTTGTGAAGTGTAGGCCAGTAGTAGCCAGTTGTTAAAATCTTTTGTGCTGATCTTTTGGCTACAAAGTGCCCTCCACATGGTTCATTATGACATGCATGAAGAATGTCATATGTTTCATCTTCTCTCACACATCTCCTCATGACTTGGTCAGGTCTAGTGTAAAATAATGTGCTATCAATCCAAGAGAAATGGAAACTTTTCTCTACAAGCAGCTTCTTATCCTTATAAGAGAAATGTGTTGGAATTTTGTTAGCTGCTAGGTAATTAGCTATATCAACATACCATGGATTCTGGACAACAATATGAAATAAATGTTCATCTAGAAATGCATCATCTATCAAAGTGGTATCTTCTTCAGCATGATGAATTCTGGATAGATTATCAGCTACCATGTTTGGTTTCCCTGGCTTGTCAATGATTGTTATATCAAATTCCTGCAAAAGAAGGAGCCATCTTGCTAACCTGCCTGTGATGGTAGGTTTGTTCATAAGATACTTAATTACTGCATGGTTAGTATGAACAAAGATAGGATAACCAGTCACATAATGGCAGAATTTGTTCAGAGCATAAACTACTACTAGAAATTCTTTTTTAGTCACTGTATAGTTTAACTCTGGTCCATGTAGACTCTTACTGATATAATAGATTGCAATTTCAAGGTTTTTAGTCTTTTGTACTAAGACAGCACCTACGGCATAGTCTGAAGCATCTATATGAATGTGAAATGGAAAATTCCAGTCAGGACCCCTAAGTACTGGTGCAGTTGTCAAAAGTGACTTGAGCTACAGGAAGGATTCATCACATTCTTTTGTCCAAGCAAATTCAGCTTCTTTGGTAAGTAAGTTGTACAGAGGACTAGCTATTTGACTAAAGTTCTGGATAAACCTCCTATAATAGCCAGCGTGACCTAGGAAAGATCTGACTTTTTTTTTCTTAGTAGGAATAGGGAGTGTGAGAATTACCTCTATCTTCACAGGGTTTACCTAGATTCCAGCTTCAGAGATAAAATGTCCCAACACCACTCCTTCCTGCATCATCAGAAAGCACTTTTTACTATTGAGAGATAGGTTATGTTCCTCACATCTGATTAGTACTTTCTCCAAGTTCTTTAGAGCTTCCTCAAATGTGACACTGAATGTAGTGAATTCGTCCATGTAGATTTCCATGCAATCATGTGTTATATTAGCAAAGATGTTGATCACAGCTCTCTGAAAGGTAGCAGGTGCATTGCATAACCCAAATGGTAATACTGAATAGGCATATGTGCCCCAAGGGCATGTGAAAGTAGTCTTTTCTTGATCTTTGGGGGCAATGCTTATCTGATTGTAACCACTGTATCCATCCAAAAAGGAAAAATATTTCTTTCCAGACAAATTATCCAAGACCTAGTCAATAAAAGGTAAAGGAAAGTGGTCCTTCTTTGTATCATTATTTAATTCCCTATAATCCACACATATCCGCCACTTACCTCCTTTCTTAGGTACAATTACCAATGGTGATACCCACTTGCTATTAGAGATTAGATAGATGAATCCAGCATCCAAGAACTTCTGCAACTCAGTTTTAACTATTTCTCTTAGTGCTAGATTTATTCTCCTCTGTGGTTGACGTAGTGGCAAGCTTCCATCACTGATGTAGATCCTGTGGGTGTAGAGTTTTAGGTTTAGTCCCTCCATGTCTCCATAATCCCATGCAAAGGCTTTTTCATGCTGACTGAGGAGCTTGGTTAACAATGCCAACTGTGATTGGGAAAACTTGTTGTTTACATGCAGGTTACGACCAGAGGAAAGTTCCACTATTGTTGTTAGCTCTGCCATTAACACTTTGGGCACTGGACTTCTTGCTATTTCACTTGTCAGTAATTGATCAATCATTTCAGGGGTTGCTAGAGATATACAGTCCTCATAGGTACATAGCTGCAAAATAGAACTTTTTGAAACATCTTTAGCCACAATACATTCATTGGTAAGAATGGTCTGTATCACATCATCTTCCTGTTGCATCTTTAGAAAAGATTTCCTATGCAACATCATGAGCTGGGCTACTGAATTCAGCTCTTCCTCCTCATCTCCTAAGTCTGGCCAAATAGGTTCTCCCAAGTCTGGCTGGGGTTGGGCAGGAGGATATAGGGATAGCTTCCTAATGGCTTGACCATTTGAAATTTTCATACTGCCTAATCTACAATTAATTTTGGCATCAGTGGTGGCTAACTAGGGTCTTCCTAAGATTAAAGGATAGCCAGCAAAGTTTACTTTAGGTGATAAGATAAGAAAATTAGCAGGATACTCCCATGAATCTAAGGTTACTATCGCATCTTCTATGAGACCCTCTGGAGTAACAGTTGAACTATCAACAAGTTGTAACACTGTGGCTATTGTTCTTAAGCCTTCTATGCTTAGCCTATGTATTGTATCTTTAGTCATCACATTTATTGCTGCTCCCAAATCAACTAGAGCATTTTTCACAGTCTATCTATTTATTATCAGGTCGACTACTGGACTGCCAGGATCTGAATACTTTGGTATTACCACCTTTCCTAACATTATATCTGCTGATTGCCCTACAACATGTACTGTTTGAGGTTCTTTCTTCTTTCGTCCTAGCTTTTTAAGGCATGCTTCTTTAATAGCCTTTCCATAAAGAGGTATATCTTTGATAGCTTGGAATAGAGGGATTTGAATGTTCATATTTTTCAGCTGTTCAATAATATCAAATGTTTCTTCCTCTTGGGGTATAGGTTTTTCTTTGTTTAGCCTATGTGGAAAGGGTGGATTTGAAGTGTGGACAGTAGTTTTGCTGGGTATATCAGTTGGCTGGCTGGTATTTGGCAGTGTGGCTTCTAGAAGTAGTGTTGCATGAGTGTCTACAACTTCCATGATAATAGTATATTTAGGTGTAGGTAGTGTGGTACCGGACCTCAAATGGATATCTGCTATCTCTAATGAATAAGTAGGGCACTGCTGAGTGTTAGTAGTGTACGTTTGTTGTTGTTGTTGTTTGTTGTTTGGATTTGGCTGTGGTTGAGTAGGCAATTGGGTTGGCTTTGGATTAGCATTAGTTATTGCAGGAGGTGGCATTATTGTAGGTGGTTGCACTGGAGGTGGTAATTGTGGATAGCCAGAATTTTGGTTAGGCCACTGTGGAGGCCCCCTCCATTGATTAGTTTGCTACCAATTTCCTTGCGGTGGTTGCCATTGATTCTGCTGATTAGGCCACTGATTATTTTGCTGATTTTTCCATTGGTTATTTTGCTGATTTGGCCACTGATTATTTTGTGGGTTTTTCCATTGGTTATTTTGCTGGTTTGGCCATTGGTTATTCTACTAGTTTTTCCATTGGTTATTTTATGGGTTTGGCCACTAGGGTTGAGAGTACTGAGAAGTGTTCTGATAATTTTGGTTTTGCCACTGATTATTGTTAAAATTTGAAAATTGTAGAGGATCTTGTGGCATACCTTGTCATGAAGCCCATGGTCGACATTGAGAAATGAAGAACACTTGGTCATTGTCTCCTTCTATCTTCATGTAGTCAGTTGGCAAATGTTGATTTTCCAGGTTTGCTACCAGCTTACATCCGCAGTCTTTCTTCTGTTTGCGGCAGTGTGGACAGTACTCAGCCAATTGTGATTTAGCTTCTGCATGCTTCTTCTTGGTAGTCATTGTGTCAAGATGTGTAGCTACATCATTTATAATATCTTGCTTGAAATCCGTGAGTAGATTAGATATCTCCAGCTTTGAAATGCCTGAACCAATCCCTTTTGTGACTGTGGGCCAGTATCCTCTACCTTTCTTCACAGTTGACCTTGAGTAGTTGAGACACATTTTCTTGAGGTCATCCCAAGAGGATTGGGATATATCTCCACCAGCCATCAAGTCTAATGCTTCCAGACAGTTGTCATTTACCCCTCTCAAAAATACTAGTTTTGTGAATCCTCTGCCAATACATGCTGGGGATTCTTCTGCATTGTGTACAAGAAAGGTGAAACATAATCCTCCAATGTTTCATCTTCCTTTTGAGACATCCTAAAGATATCATCTCCTTTTGGGTCACTGCCTTTGCAATAATCTTTATATTTCTACAGAAACACTATCTGCATCTCATCCCAGGTACCTATTGCATTGGCTCCTAAGCCCATGAACCATCATAATGCTGACTCTTTTAGTGTTGCAGGAAACAACTTGAGCTTATGGGCATCGGTATTATAGTCAAAGCTTCGACAAAGTATGTCAAACTCAAACAAGAAAGTGTTAGGATCCTCCATTATAAGACCATAAAACTTTGGAAGAGCAGTTGTGGGTATATCTTTGAGATTAGCATTGTTTATAAGGTTTGGGAGAGGAAATGGGAAAGTAGGGTGTGCCATTACTAGAGGTATTTGATTATGGGGTTGCTGCTGGAAAGGAGCATTAGCTACTGGATTGTTAACAATAGGTGGATTTGGTCCAGAATTATCTAGAAATCTGGCCAAGATTTTTGCAAAAGGTCAGAAGCCGCTTATATCAAGTGGTTTTTCTCTGGAGGAAGATGTTGCAGGAAAGTCGGGGCTTGCGTCTTCAAAGGGTAACTCAACTTCTTCAACTTCCTCATTCAAATTAGAAGACTCTGCTGGGAGAAATATGCCATATTCATCTCGTCGCCTTTCTCTTCGATGCATGCAATTGAATTCTTCACGCTTGTGAAGCAATTTTTAGGGATAAAAATCTAAAAACTAATCTAGGAATGAAAAACAATGACTCAAAAATGTTCCTAGCTTGACACCATCCCCGGTAGCGGCGCCAAAAATGAACCGCCTCACAATAGGTGTGGAATAATCATGCTCAAGGCCTTTCTTAGGAATGGTTTATTCAATCTAAGGACTACTCCTCCCGTTATGAGGTGCATTTAACTTGTCAACCCAAGGACGTATACTTGAAATGGTCGGCATGATATGTGCATTAGGTTCCTTAAGGAGTCATTCTACTTATGCTGCAGGAAGGTAAAAATGCATAAAAGAAACCTACACTAGTGCTGCAGGAAAAGAATACATTTATCTCCTTACTAAAATGAATGCTAGAAATTGCAAACTCTACTTAAACCTATAATTCAGCCTAGAAAATCCATTATAACTATTCTTGCAGATGCTGCAAGAACACTCATAAGGTACGATGCTACAGGAAGAAATTGTAACTTCTATCTGAAATACTAGAAATGCTAGAAATGCTAGAAATGAAATCTATTCTATTCTAACCTATTCCACCTCCCAAGTGGGCCCCCTTGGTCAGTTTCTGTTAATCTATTAACATAGAACGTAAACCAAGAATTACTTCATTGTATTTCAAAAACTCATTACATAGAAACAATACATGAAACTTGAAATAGATTGTTGTAAGATACAACAGTTTTCTTCCAAAAACTT
>MU225101.1:3654164-3670736 GCA_018584345.1 Thuja plicata | reverse complement strand
AACAATTACCAATGAAAGTAGATTGTGATTGAGGAATACCTTTCATTTTGTTTCTGCAAATGTTTGAGGTGTGGCCTGGTTTTCCACAGTGATTGCATGATAGCTTCTTGGTTCTTAGAGTTGCATATATATTCCTTTGATCTGGTTGATTAGATGACTCTCCATTGTCAGTGTACCCTATTCCTGTGTAGTTTTTGACTCTTCTTTGATTGTTAAGGAAATCATCCATTATTTTATTGTTATCTTTAGCTTTCTTGATCAATTCATTTTGCTGATTTTGAATTTTGATTTCATGCTTTAGTTTCTCATTCTCTTCCCTTAGCTTGCTGATGATCTGTATTCTTTCAATGAGTTTATTATTTAATTTGTTTGCCTCTTGACTCATAAGAATATTCTGGTTGGTAATCTCATGGTGATGATCAGTAAGTCTTTGAATCTTTGATTATTTTTCCTGTAGCTTCTTTGAAATTTTTCTCCTATCATCAATAGCCAATGTTCTCTCTGATTCATATTTTCTTGAATCATTCATAACATCAATCATTTTTACCATCTGAGTCTCTTGGTCGATTTGCAGCATCTTGATTTTCTCTGTCAGATGTAGATTAACTTCTTGTAGACTTGTGATCTCTTCTACTAATGTGTCTGAAGTTTTGCTTGTTGATGATTCAGCATTGTTGAAGTAGTCTGGAATCTCCTCTTCTTGATAATGTTTTTCATTAAGCCTAGTTGCCATAATCTTTCTTTCATCAAGCAACTTTCTCATGCTTACTCTCACCTCTTTTTACTGCTCATAGTAAATCTGAATTTGCAATTTCTCATTCTCAATAGTCTTGTCTAGTCTGTACTTTTCCATTGTGTTGATCTTTTTTCTTAAGTCTTTAAGCTTTTCAAGAAATAGACTTAGCTCTGATACCAATTGTTGGAATTATTACCTCTAAAAAATTTTATGTGGTTGTCCCATTAACCTTTGTGTCATCAAATTTGTATATACCTATCTATTTTTTCATCTTTGCTTATGTATGTGAAATCATAATATAAGTTCTTTACATGTGTAAACATTCAAGAAACATACATGAAATTAAATAACACATAACACATGATATGATATCACAGAAAACTCATGTTAGGAAGTAAAAACTATGGTGGGGATGTCTACCCACAAAGCTTCACTATCTGAGATAAGAAGGGAGCCCATAAAGGCTTACAATTGATCACTTTTTATGATCAACCCTGTTAGGAGTATTAGAGTGGAGACCTATTAGGATCTACTTCATTTGAAGATTTAGCAACACTGTTAAGTGTGCACTCTGTTAAGAGATTTATAAAGAACTGTTAAGTCCACCTTCTACAAAAGGATTTAAGATGTGATGCACTTGTTAGAATGCAACTACAATATAAATTTTGATTTGATAGTGTATGCAATCTTTAATTTTTGATAATAGATCCTGTAAAGCTTACAATATAAATGTAATCACCTTGAGTGATTGAGTGATACCTTGTCTCTTCTTGTCGGTAGCCTTATCTGTGTTCTTGAGAACTGATATGATCTATTTCTAAACTTTGCACAAATTCTCTTCTACTACTTAGATGCTCTCCATGGCTGCAAATCATTTATCCAAATACTTCAACATTATTTACAAATGATTGAACATCTATTTATACTAGTTCCTAGCTCTATTCTTGATTCACGCTTTTCAAATTAACTCTAGATCCAAGGTTTGCAACTTGACCTTGATCTTTAGTTAGTTATGTTTTAGATCCATTAGGATGCTTTAAAACATTTACACTGTGCTTTCTTGACCCTCAAGTAAAGATTTAAAACAAATAGAAACTCTATAAATAGAATTATAATGTTTTATCTAACGTGTAAAGTCAGATCCACTTTTTGTGAGTGATGTAACTAACTATCGGTTCTAATGGTCGTGTTTCTTTGTTAGTCTGTTAGTTTTCTGCTACATCGGCGTTCCTTTACTTGAACTGTTCGTCAAGTATGCCTTTTCTACTCTATCGGTGATGTTCTCAAAACTATATCATCGGTAATGCTTATCGTCGGTTTATCTCTTGATAGTATTCGTCGGGCAATTCTATACTTAGTGTTTTCATGATAGACTTGTCATCTCGTCGGGTATGCTTGTTGTCCGTCGATTATGCCTATACCGATGACCTTTATCATTTTTTTCACTTTAAGTATACTAATGGCAAAACTTAATGTCATCACAATATATGTTACAAACATTAAATGAAATTTGTACATTTTTAGATCAAGATTTATGATAAAAGTGAAATGCACCTGATGAAATTTTAAAAGAATTTGAACTCACACAATATTTTACCTTTTACTTCCCAAAAATAGCATTTTTTGTATGTTGTGTCATGACTAGCATAATGACTTTGGCACCATTCTGTTAGAATAACTGAGAGGGGGGGGGGGGGGAATCAGTGGCTTTAAAANTTTGTATGTTGTGTCATGACTAGCATAATGACTTTGGCACCATTCTGTTAGAATAACTGAGAGGGGGGGGGGGGTGAATCAGTGGCTTTAAAAATAATTCCAAAAGATCCAACCAGAAATTTATATCTCAAATATAATTACCTCAGTTATCTTTCAGTCCCCAATCCTCAAGATGTATGCCATAAATATTTCTAACAAATATAAACTGCTTGGTAAGATATAATGTTTATCTTTTCTAGACTTTGCTGAGTAGCAGCAAATAAACTTAGAGTTAACCGACCAATCTAGTTTCAATAATGTGTAAAGAAAAATATCAATGCAATGAAACATATACATATTTGACACATAGATTTAACATGGAAACCCTGCTAAGGGAAAAATCACCTGGGACCGGTAACCAAAAATGTTTTCACTCTTCTGAAGTGAGCTCGGTTAAGAGCCAACCCTGTTAAAGGTTACAATACACACTATTAAGTGCGACCTTGTTAAAGGGTTTAAAACTAACAGTTTATCTTTTGACCTAGAACTCACTATGTTGTCAACAAGAAAACCTTTTGATACTCTTGAGTATCTCAATACAATAAGGACTGTTAAATCCCACTCGGTTAAGAGATTTTATGAATCAATGGTTAAACTGATATAGTAAATCATCTATTCAAAATAAAAATTTAACTTGCAAATATTCATATCTATTGTTAGTTCAATAATACCTCTCTGATCAATATTCTCTTCAGTTCCTTTTATCTCTTCCTTTTTTCTACTTGGTAAATTCTCTATCCTCTGTTGCTCGGTGTCTGCAGAATTCCTTGTCTCTATTCTTCAGCCTGTATGATAAGATCTGCATGAAGACTTCTATCTTCACCAAAATTATATTCAGCATTCCTCTCTCCATAATGAATTCCTTGTCTCTTTATATAGATATGATTAGCTTCTCAATCTCCTTATTTTTGTCGTAGATCACTTCTTGATCCGTAAAACTCGCCATGCTTGTTTTATCCCATAAAGCTCTGCTTTAGTTTTATTCCGTAAATCTCTCCTTGTTATCTGTGAATAAAATTTTATTTAAATCTCCCTCTTTGCTTTATTTTAACTAATCATTTAAAATAAAGAAATCAATCAGTTAATCTCTAAATATAGCTCTTATCAGCTAAGTAATTTTGTCATTCTTTAACTTTAGTTCTGCTCGGTCATCAACTTCAGTTATGCTCGGTCATTAACTCCAGTTATGCTCATTCATTAACTCCAGTTGTGCTTGGTAAATAGATTTTTCCTTGTAACACTTTCTCAGTTACTACAGTGCTCGGTATACACTGTGAATTTCTTAGTGTTCACTATCTGTTGATGTGCATTGTCTGTCAGTGTTTACTATCACTCGGTGTATATAAAACTTTTATGTTTTACCAACCACATAAACCTTGTCTCTTTGGTCTCTTCAATTTTATGACAATATGTGTAGGAACAATCAAACTATATCAAGTTGACATCAATGACAATACAATACATTAACTGATTTAATGTCTTGCATTCACTTTTACAGCTTGGTGATCATCAACTTATTATCTTCAAACATTCAATTAGTTATAGTTCATCAATCTCTCCCTTTGAGATTGATGGAAACATACTATGAAATATGCGGTGTAAAATATGCCATAACATACCAAAATTATTTTTCTATAACCAATTCAAATATCTGAGTCTCGGTAAGCTCTTCTAGCTCAGATTTGATTATGTTGTGTTCTCTCCCTTTCTTCATTCCCTGCAATGGATAGGTGTAGCAGTTTTGTTTTCTAATTATGTCTCTCCCTTTCTTGTAGAATCTCTTCTCCAATTCTCTCCCCTTAATGGATGGTTATTTCATTGAATCTTTCTATCCCTTAATATTTGAATCTCTCTCCATTTGGATGTTCTCCTCCTTTATGGATATTTTATTGAATATCTCTCTCCCTTTGACAGCAATGCCAAAAAAAAAAATTACAGCTTTGTATTAGCCAACAATATCTCTGGTGTGTGTCTCAAATAAGTACCTTTAGTGTACTAATTTCTCATTGCATTCTATTTCTCATCTTGCATCACCACGATTTATCTTCTGATAATGTGTAGTCTAATACAGCCTCCTAGTCAGCTTAGTGACTAGTAGACAATGGATGAACCCCTAGTCTATTCCTCAGGTACTCAAATGTATCTTTTGGCAATGGTTTTGTGAATATGTCTACTAGCTATTCTTTGGATTATACATATTATAGTATCACTTGTTTCTCTTGTACTTTTTCCCTCAAGTAATGATACTTAATAGCTATGTGCTTTATCTTAGGATGCATCACAGGGTTCTTTGAGATGTTTATAGAACTTGTATTATCAAAATAGATAATAACTAGGTCAAAAAATTTATCATTCATACCTTTCAGTAGTTTCTTGATCCATGTAATGTTAGAGAAATTTGCAGCAGTAGCCACATATTCTACTTCTATAGTTGATTGAGATATGCATCCTTGCTTTTTACTTATCCATGTGACAAGTTTGTCACCTATAAAGAATGTTCCTCCTGTAGTGCTCTTTCTATCATCTATGTTTCCATCCCAATCAACATTAGTATAAACTTGTAGCTCAAATTTTTCTTCTTTATTGTACCACAAACCATAGTCTTCGGTATTCTTTAGATATCTCAAAATTCTTTTAACAGCAGTCATAAGTGATTCCTTAGGATTAGCATAGAATCTTGCAACTATACCAACTGCATGTGCTATATCAGGTCTAGTGTGTATAAAATACATTAGTTTTCCAATCATAGATTTGTATAAGGTCTGATTTACCTCAATTGTCTTGTCTTCTTTTGTCAATTTGCATCTAGTTTCTATAGGTGTTCCAACTGGTTTGGAGTCCTCCGTCTTGAATATCTTTAGAACTTCTTTGATGTATTTGGATTGTACGATGTAGATGTTTTCATCCTGTTGTAGAATCTGTACTCCAAGAAAAAATTTGATCTCTCCAAACATTGGCATTTCAAATTCTTTTCTCATTTCATTAGAAAATGACTTGCAATGCATATGATTACCTCCAAATATGATATCATCAACAAATATCTCAGCAATAAAAATCTTATCATCAGCTTCTCATTTCAAATATAGATTACTGTTGTCACTTGTTCTAACAAATCCAATACTAATGAGATAAGAGTGAATTCTTTCATACCATTCTCTCGGTGCTTGTTTCAATCCATACAAGGCTTTATGTAGTTTATAAACCATGTTCCTTTTGTTAGGATCAACAAACCCTTCAGGTTGTTCAATGTATACTTCCTCTTCTAGTATTTCATTCAGAAATGCAGATTTAACATCCATTTGGTATACTTTGAATTATTTAAAAGAAGCATAAGCAAGTAGAATTCTTACTCCTTCTAGTCTAGCAACAGAAAAGGTTTCTCCATAGTCAATACCTTCTTCTTGTGCATACCATTCTTGCTTTGTTCCTTGTGACTTCTCCAATCTCATTCAATTTGTTTTTGAAAATCCATTTGGTGCCAATGACATTTTTGTCACTCAGTCTAGGTACTAATGTACATGTCTTATTCTTCTCAATCTATTCAATCTTTTCATTCATTGCACTAACCCATTCTTGCTTCTCAAGTGCAACATTAATAGATTTAGGCTCAAAATCACAAATCAAACATCTATTTTTAAGTGACTTACTTCTTGTTCTCATTCCAACTCTTTTGTCTCCAATGATTTGGTCATGTGGATGGTGTCTTTTGACATATTTAGCAAGTATAGGTTTAGATCTTTGTTCTTCATTTTCATATTCATTATCACTTGTTTCAGCATTGTGATCATTTTTTGGATTCTCAGTGTGTGCAGCTTGTTTCTCGGTTGCATTGTTTTGTCGCTCGGGAAAGGTGTCAATTTCTTCAATGTAGATAAATCTGTTATAATATTCCAGTTCCTTTTTTCTTTCCTCATCATTTTTCTCAGAAAATTCATCCACTTTAACATTTGCACTTTCAATGATTTTGTTAGAAGATTTTTTCATACATTTATAAACTTTTCTTTTAGTAGAATATCCTAGAAATATTCCTTCATCACTTTTAGAGTCAAGTTTTCCATTTCTATCATCTTTCAATATATAACATTGAATTCCAAAAATTCTAAAGTAACTCACATTTGGTGTGTATCCATACTATAGCTCATAAGGTATCTTATTGGTGTCTTTTTGCAATTGAACTTAATTTAGTGTATAGACAACAATACTTACATCTTCTCTCCAGATTGTTTGTGTGATGCCTTTTTAATCAACAGTGTTCTGGCACAATCAACAATTTCTCTATTCCTCCTTTTAGCAATCCCATTTTTTTGTGGTGTTCTTGGTGCAGAAACCTATCTTATAATCTCATGCTCATTACAAAAGTTATTGAATTCATCAAAAATAAATTCTCCTCCTCTATCTGATCTTAGACATTTCAGTTCTTTTCCACTTTTCTTTTCAACTTTAGCTTTATACCATTTGAACATCTTAAATGCTTCACACTTCTCTTTCAAGAACATGACAGTCATCATCCTAGAAAAGTCATCAACAAATAGAATAAAGTATCTATCACCATAATATCTCTTTGTTCTCATTGGTCCACATAAGTCACTATGGACTAACTCCAGAATAGCATTAGATGTATACGTTTTTCTCTTGAAACTATACTTTGTCATTTTCCTATTTGACTATTCTTGCACATAACATGGTTGGGCTTTGAAATACTCGGTAAGCCTCTTACTTGTCTTTTCTTACTTATCTTAACCATGTTGTCAAAATTCACATGACATAACCTTTTAGGCCACAACCAAACGTCTTCATTTTTATCCAATAAACAAGTGGTCTCAATGTTTTCAAGATAGAATAGATTACCTTTCATTTGTTCACAAGTATCGATCAAATTTCATGTTCCATTATAGATATTTTCCTTTTTGTTCTCAAATGCAACTCAGTGTCCTGTGTTGTTCAGTTGTGAAACACTCAATAAATTATAGTTAAGTCCTTTCACCCAATATGCATTTTCACATTTGATCAGATTATTCAACATGATGGTTTTTTTATCCTTCAATTGGGCAAGGTGAGTCATTACCCATCCTAACTAATCCACCATTATAATATTCAAAAGTTTCAAACTTTTCTTTATCTCCAGTCATGTGATGAGTACAGCCACTATCAATAACCCAAACATCATTTTTGCTAACTTTAGATATGAGTGTAGTTTCTACATACCTTTCTTCTTCATCTGAATCATCCTTCATAAAAACAAATACTACCTCAACATCTTCATCAGAATCAGTGTCAAAATTTTCAGCTTTGTTCTCAACCAGGTAACAAGCCTTCTTTCCTTTGTCCTTTTAATCTCAGTTATCTCTTCTGTCAGAGTGTCAATTACTTCTGTAGTCTTGGTCATCACTTTTTTCATAATTATTTTCATAATATTTGTCATTGTCTCTTTCATCCTTTCGCGTGTTAGGGCATCTAGCAGCAAAATGTCCAATTTCTTTGCAATTAAAAGAGACCAATGGTAATTTACCTTTATATCTTCCTTTACCTCTATGCAATCTCCTAGCCATTAGTGCTTCAAGTTCATCAAGTTATTGCTCATCACTGTCACTGTTACTATAATTTCGCATAGTGTGTTTGTTACTAGATTTTCTTATTTTCATAGAAGACTTGAATGCAGACTCAATAGTAGGTAAGACACTATTGTCATAGCTATTCATCTCAAATGAAATAAGTCTACCAATCAAACTATCAAGAGTAACATTGTTACGAGATACTGCTCTCATTTCTTTAATTGTAGATACTCTAATAGCATAAACAGGAAGTAAGGTTCTCATAATTTTACTTACAACTATTTCTTTGTCAAGTGTTCCTCCTACTCCACATATAGAATTAACAACTTCTTTGATTATGTCATTGTACTGAGTGATGTTCTCTCCTTCTTTCATTTTCAGGTCATCAAACTTTCCTATTAGGCTTTTATCTTTAGCTCTCAGCACATTTGCATCTCCTCCATATACTAGCTTGAGTTTGTCCCACATTTGCTTTGCAAAGGTGCATGATTTCACATCTTCAAATTCAGCATCGGTTAGTGAAGAAGCAAGTTCTATCATCATAGAATTGTGTTCATGTTTCTCTCTCAATTGATTAACAATCATAGGTCTAGTAGGTGCAACATATTCAGTATCCAAGTGTTGTGTGACATCATTTCCAATACCTGTAGATGAATTCATATCCTTCTTTTCCATGATGCAAAGTTATCTTTGTTGAACTTAGGCACATCCATTTTGCTCATCTTGTGATCTTTAGCTTAAGTCCCTTAAAAATTTTCTTCCAAGCACCAACGCTCTGATACCAATTGTTAGAATAACTAAGAGGGGGGTGAACCAGTGGCCGTAAAAATAATTCCAAAAGATCCAACCAGAAATTTATCTCAAATATAATTACCTCAGTTATCTTTCAGTCCCTAATCATCAAGATGTATGCCATAAATATTTCTAACAAATATAAATTGTTCGGTAAGATATACTATTTATCTTTTCTAAACTTTACCGAGTAGCAGAAAATAAACTTAGAGTTAACCGACCAATCTAGTTTCAATAATGTGTAAAGCAAAAAATCAATGCAATGAAACATATACACATTTTACACATCGATTTTAACTTGGAAACCCTACTAAGGGAAAAACCACCTGGGAATGGTAACCCAAAATATTTTCACTCTTCTGAAGTGAGCTCGGTTAAGAGTCAACCCTGTTAAAGGTTACAATACACACTGTTAAGTGTGACCTTGTTAGAGGATTTAAAACTAACAGTTTATCTTTTGACCTAGCACTCACTATGTTGTCAACAAGAAAACCTTTTGATACTCTTGAGTATCTCAATACAATAAGGACTGTTAAATCCCACTCGGTTAAGAGATTTTCTAAATCAATGGTTAAATTGATATAGTAAATGATTTGTTCAAAATACAACTTTAACTTGCAGATATTTAGATCTATTGTTAGTTCAATAATACCTCTCTAATCAATATGCTCTTCAGATCCTTTGCTCTCATCCTTTGTTCTGCTCGGTGAATGCTCTGTCCTCTGTTGCTCAGTGTCTGCAGAATTCCTTGGTTCTGTTCTTCAGCCTGTATGATTAGATCTACATGAAGACTTCTATCTTCACCAAAATTATAATCATCATTCCTCTCTCCATAATGAATTCATTTTCTCTTTATATAGACATGATTAGCCACTCAATCTCCTTATTTTTGTCGTAGATCACTTCTTGATCTGTAAAAATTGCCATGCTTTCTTTATCCCGTAAAGCTCTACTTTAGTTTTATTCCGTAAATCTCTTCTTGTTATCTGTGAATAAAATGTGCTTTAAATCTCCTTCTTTCTTTAGTATAACTGATCATTGAAAATAAAGTAATCAATCAGTCAATCTCTAAATATAGCTCTTGCCAGCTAAGTAATTTTTTCATTCTTTAAATTTAGTTCTACTCGGTCATCAACTTCATTTATTCTCGGTCATTAACTCCAGTTATGCTCGGTCATTAACTCTAGTTGTGCTTGGTAAATATCTCTTTCTTGGTAACACTTGCTCGGTTACTGCGGTGCTCGGTATATACTATGAACTACTTGGTGTTCACTATTTGTCGGTGTGCACTGTCTGTCGTTGTTTACTGTCACTCGGTGTATACAGAACTTTTATGTTTTACCGACCACATAAACTTTGTCTCTTTGGTCTCTTCAAGTTTATGACAATATGTGTATGAACATTCAAACTATATCAAGTTGACATCAATGACAATACAATACATTAACTGATTTAATGTCTTGCATTCACTTTTGTAGCTCGGTGATCATCAACTTATTATCTTCAAACATTCAATCAGTTATAGTTCATCACATTCAACAATTTTCTTTTAATTCTCTATGTTGCTACCTACATAAATAATTGTCACTTCTTATTTTCAAATTAAATTAAGAAATACATATAGACATTGCAAACATCATTTGTACTTGCAAATTCATATTGGCAAAGTGCGCGCTGCACACATGCTCCTTCTCCATCATGTTCTCCTTTTCCATGTATAATTTCAAAGAAGTTTTACACAAACTTTGCGTTGTGTCTAGCATGTTGCATGGATAGAAAATTAAAAGCTTTTGCATACTTGAATTGTCCTCGGATAAAGTTTTACATGTAAGATCATTAATAAAAAAATATTGAATTGAAATCAAATACAAAGACATATATATAAATTAAAATTAAGTTATAATAATTTAAATGAGAACAAAAATCAATTGAAGTATGTACTTACCAACACATCTATCAGAACAAATCTAATGTTGTGAAACATCTATCCCGCGATGCACAATATCTTCAAAAAACATTGCAAAAAAATGGGTTACATAGCTCCTATCATGAACCTTATCATTGTTGATATAGAAATGAACCTTCTTAATGATAATGTGTTCATTAGGATCAGTACTTTCTACACCATCCAAATGAAATTGTGCATGTCTATAGCTTAGTCTCACTTGTACAAATATTGCAACTTGTTCATAATGATAATATTGAGCTTGAATCTGTGATTGAGGGGAAAATGTATAGTTCTCCAAGAAATCTACAATTGAAAGAATACAACCAGGTGGAAAACATTTTTTGGAATCATGAAACTATTTATCTTTCCATCGTGCACCATGACAATAATGGATATGTGGATAAATGATACCGTGGAATATAGTCATAAACTCAATGTAGGGAAATTCACTCTCCTTTAATGTAATTTTTTTGGATTCATCTCCTATCTTAGTTCGATATGTTTCATATTCAAATCTCTTCCACAAAATCAACGTTGAAACATCAATATTCTCAGTTTGTAATGGAATTTTTGTAAATCTCCGTAATCAACGCATGCACTTTTTGTACACTGTACATTTAACTCATCTAAACATTCTAATTTGTCACATAAAATAGACTTCACAAATTGTGTCGTGCTTTCAGGGATGACATTATTTGGATTAAGTATTGTCATGGCTTTTTTATATGACTGCAAGTATAGATGAAACTCAACATGATTTCGACAACAAAAAGTTTCACGTACCTTATTTATGTGTTCAAAGAAAGGGTACAACCTCTCAAACATTCTCTAACATATTTTCATATCTTAAAATTCCTGCTTGAATGCTTCATACTGTTCACTTTGTGTTTTATCAACAAAATATTTTGGATATTCAATTTTCATATCGATCTCTTCATCATTCATCTGTATAGTGTCCCTTTTATTGGAAGAAAAATGGGAGTGGTTGGTCCAATATTCAATGAGCTATCTTTTTACATCTTCATAAATTCTATCTTTTCAAGGAAGTCTACAAATATTTGCCCAATTCTTTTCAATGTTTTCATCTAACAAATTTTTCCTCCTAATATACCTTTGAACAGTTCTTTTGGATACATTCAGTAATTCCGAAATTGTTTGAACTTGTTTTCTCTGTGATAACTTCCTACTAGAAATCATAGTCATCGATGCTCTACGTGCAACACTTAAATCAACTCCTCGACTTATTCTATCAATAATGTTCAATGCTTCTTGCAGGGTAAAAGCAAAATCACCTGTCGCACTTGAGGCTAACTCAGAGGATTTGGCTGAGCATAACTCGGCCAAGTAATAATCAGTCGAGTAACACTCAATCGAATCCACGTACACGTCGTGTGGCACCTATGTGGCTAGAGGTACTCAGTCAAGTGGGACTCAACCGAATATGACTCGGTCAAGTCCCACTCACTTAATAAAAACCCCAGAAGGCGGTTTAAGCCCCTCATTTGCACAGTGAGAGTCTAGCGAAGTAGAGAAGGGGGATTGAGGATATTCGGTCGAGTTCGAGGTAGGGGCCCCACCTTTTGCATTTATTTGATTTTTTTAGTTTTTTGTTTTTTTTTGTAATTATATGGTTAAAAAATGATATTTTAATGTTATATTAGTACCAAATGTTTAATTTGTCATGTTTTTTCATAATTATATGTATAAAATGGCTAGTTTTAATATTTTATTCTAAAAACTAAAACCTTAAAACATAAATCTTAAACCTTAAAACTTAAAACTAAAACCTTCAACCTTAAACATTAAAACTTAAACCTTAAGCATTATATCAGTGTTCACCATGTACACTATAGATAACATCAATACTACATCAAAGAACTAGCAAATAATTTAAACTCAATTGCAAATACTTATATAGCCTTAGTGTGTTGTAATAATATTACTACATGCAAAAATCAAGTTTGTCATTTTCTCATGCAATGTGAACCTTCATATGTCTATCATTTTTCATTTATCAAATTTTACAATTTCATGCAACCTATCATGCAAGATGAAACATGAAAATATGTTTACAATATCCCATGTGTTTTCATTTCATGCGTATGATATGCTAGTTTCTTTTCCAAATAAACCAATATAAATTTGAAATTGTGATCCTTTCCTAAAATGATATGTTGTAGAATTTTTTTGGCCATTCAAAGAACCTTTAAACGTCAACATTAATCAGAACTATTCATTGAACCATTAAAAGACTAAAATTTCACTATACAGATGTAATATGTAATGATTCAATACATCTTAAGGAGATGTACTATGTAATGATTTGAATACCTTAGGGAAATGAAATTGTTTTTAATTTACAAGGTTTACAATCTTTTTGTTCAATGCATGTATTGCAAGATTTAAGTATACATTTGATGATTTGAATGTCTTTTAAGGGGATCTGTAATATGTTTAATAATTTGAATTTCTTAAGGGGATGTTTAATAAGTAATGATTTGAATGTCTTAGGGTTCAATGAAATTGTTTTTAATTTACTTGAGGTTTGTAATTTTTATATATTTAATGTTTAATTTTAGATCTGATTCAAATGTATAGTTTGTACATACAGCACATATATGTATATACATGAACTATTTTTTTAATTCTATTCAATGTACATGTGCGCACTTGCAATTTTTATCTAGATTCATGCATCATCTATCATATATATAAATCATTGCATCCACTGGTTCAGAGCCTAGTGTACATCATAATAGTGACCATGCATCATGGGCATCATCTCATGGTACTGCCCAAAGTAGGGAGAATCATAGATAGGAGACTATTTCTAGATTGCACACCGCTCTAGCTGAGCTAGAGAAGATGCTACAATATATTTTTGTCCTCCTTAATAGGGAGAGGTTGGAATTCATTCACAATGATCTTATGAGTATGATTCCGATGGATGAATCATACAACCCTTATGATGAAACCTCCATTGACACATTTTATCATATCTTAGCTACTACAGTATCAGGGATAATTACATGGAGGACTATTGACATGGATGTTTTTATGGCCAATGTTAAGGCCATGTTTGAACCTAATTACCTAGAGAATAATGTTGTGAGAGCAAACTGAGTGATGAAGTGTAAGGATGACCTCATGGCCCCCTTCATATATCCTAGATGGTTGGAGGCCCATCATATGTGGCTAAAACAGGATGAGGTGCCACTCTATTTTGCAAATAATTCTATGTAGAATTCTATTTAGGGTATGGTGTTGATTACACAGACTTTCCATGACATGCGGGTCAGTGGTGGGGCAGATTTGCATATAATTTTAAATGAATTGATGTACCACAGCCCCCTAGTAAGAGGGTATTGGTGGGTCAAAACCTTTTGGTTCTTCCAAAAGGTTTGGAGGCCCATACTAGAGCTAGAGAGTCTGTGGCTGAGGAGGCATGGCTAGATATGTACTCTTGCATTTCCTCCGTCATGAATCGGGTTGATAAGTTGTCACTTGATCATGTGGGAAGGTACATGTTATGATCTCATAAGAGCCTATTCATTGATCAGTCAAATCTTTTTTATGATCCTTACATCCACTACCAATTCCTCACGCCTGATGATATAGTATGAGAGCTCAAGGATCATCTGTGCATGATGAGCTCCATGTTAGTGAGTGGTCTCCTTGATGATTATCAGAGGTTGCATGGGGTCACTCTAAGTGAGATGCCTTCATTCATTTGATGAGTGGTTGGGAGATCCTCCACTGCTAGCGGCCAGGGACATAGAGATGCACATGAAGGTACTTCCAGATAGGAGGATATTCTAATATGTCCTACAGCTCTGCGATAGAGTGTGGTTGAACCTACACCTCCAGAGAAGACACCTCCTATATGATTTCATACTAGATTCTCATCTCTTCTTATGGATAATGTCATTGATGCAGGGTCCTTACACTCTTTGGGGTTATCAGACATTAGACGTGCATTCCAACAGACAGATCAGGTAAAAAACCCAATTTTGATTTTCATTATATATATATATATGTATATTATGTATAGGAGATTACGATGGTCGTCGCATATGGGGATTTACAGGAACCTAGTGATCTGATTCATCAAGATACTCAGGTAAATTAATTTATTTTGAAAAACATGTACATGTTTTAATTTTTTTCAAGTTTAAATATATATTTCAAAATGAAATATTTGTTCTTATTAGAAAAAATATTCTAACATGGAATTTGTGTATGTTTGTACAGACCCCTCGAGCAAGTGGAGGATTGGATGAGGGAGTAGGTGGTGAGGGCGCCTTGAGTTAGATTTTCATATTGTGGATACATTTCTATGTACCTCTTGATGACATGTAACTGATTGAATGTTTGACAATATTAAGTTGAAGATGATGCAAGACATTAAATTAGTTAATGGTTTGTATTATCATTGATGTCAACTTGATATCTTCTATATGGTCATATACATAATGCCAAAGACTTTAGAGAATCAATAGAATAGAGGTTATGCTTTCAGCAATGCATAAAAGTCAAGTATTCACCAAGTGACAAACTACACCGGCGGAGTGCATACCATCAATAAATACAGAGATAAAGTCACAGTGATGCCCGACGAGCAGAAGACAGTGTTGCTCGATGAAGTAGAATCACAGGATGCCTGACGAGCTGAAAATAATGTTTCCCGATGAGAAAGATCCAATGATTCTCGACGAACGAAGATCCCAAAGCTAACTGAAGTTGTACCGATGGAACTGGCAGTTGTTATCAGCAATGAACTGTAGAATTGACTGATAGAATAGAGAGATCAGAAAATGACAAAATATCTAGCTGGCAAAGCTTAAAGAAAGACTTAATTGGTTGTTTTATTTTTTTTATTCGACCACAGTTAAGTAAGTGATTTAAAGATGATTTACACAGCTGGAAAGAAGATAACTATGAGATAAATCAGGAGTTAAAGTCGTAATTCAATTTGGCTGGATTGTTTTTCACGCCAAGAATCAAGAATCAAGAATCAAGAATTAAGGAATATCATGTCTATATAAGAGACAAGTATAATTCATTTAAATAAAACACTCAAATACACGGGGGAGTGATTTGAAAGAAGATGCTGAAGAGAAATTGATGAAGGTTAAACTTCATACAGTCTTGATCAATCAAGCTAAGGGAGAGCTAAAGAATTCTGTAGACACCGACACATAGTGAAGCACAGCATCACAGAGTAGAAAGAATGAAGAACAAAGGAATAGAATTGATACATTGATCAGAAAGGTATTATACGTAAATAGATCTGAATATCAACAATTCAAAGTTGCATTAGAAATAGGTCATTATGTTTCAGTTTAACCATTGAAGCATTAAGTCTCTTAACAGAGCAGGACTTAACAGTCTTTTGTAATTGAGGTATATCCTAATAGATTACTAGAAGGTTGAATCATGATAGTAGCATCGATCTTACCTAAAGCCTATTGACAGTCTAAGAAGGAGGTTGATTCAAGGATGGTAGTAAGATTAGCATAAAGCCTATTGACAGTCCAGAGGTTGATTCAAGGATGGTAGCGTAGAAGCCAGATACTAAGTGACAACCTATGTATAAAAATCCTCTAACAAGGTCACACTTAATAGTGTGTTTGTAACCTTTAACAGGGTTGGATCCTAACATGGCTCACTTCAGAAGAGTGAAAATTTGGGGTACTGGTCCCAGTGGTTTTTCCCTTAATAGGGTTTCCACGTTAAAATCCTTGTGTTATGTGTGTATGGTTTATTACTTTATTGTTTTACATTTCACA
>MU225101.1:3600144-3611871 GCA_018584345.1 Thuja plicata | reverse complement strand
TTTCATCTTTTCTTGCATCATTCATGACATCAATCATTTTCACCATTTGAGTCTCTTGACTGATTTGCAGCATCTTGATTTGATCTGTCAGATGTAGATTGACCTCTTGTAGACTTGTAATTTCTTCAACTGATGCGTCTGAAGCTTTTCTCATTGATGATTCTGCTATTTCAAAGTAATCTTGTATTTCCAATTCTTTGTAGTCTTTCTCATTCAGCCTGGTTGCCATAATCTTTCTTTCATCAAGAAATTTTTTCAGTTTGATTCTCGCCTCTTTATACTTCTCATAGTTTATTTGCATCTGTAACTGCTCATTCTCAATAATCATGTCCAGTATAAACTTGTCCATTGCTCTGAACTTTTCTCTCAAGTCTTTAATCTTTTTAAGAAAGAGACTTAGCTCTGATACCAATTGTTAGAATTATATTGGAATGATGTACTGAGAGGGGAGGGGTGATTCAGTACCTCTAAAACTTTTTGTTGGTTAGCCCATTAACCCTTAATCATCAGTTTGTAAATTATCTTATCTAACTATTCATCTTTCTTTATGTATATGCAATCATATCATAAGTTCTTTAGTATGTAACTATAAAATAAACATTCATGAAAATAGATAACACATAACACAAGATATGATATCACAAAAAACTCCTGTTAGGAAGTAAAAACTGCGGTGGGGATTGTTACCCACGAGACTTCACTATCTGCAGATAAGAAGGGGCCGGTTAAGGCTTACAATTGGTCATTTCTAATGACCTACCCTGTTAGGAGTATTACAGTGGAGACCTATTAAGATCTACTTTGTTTGAAGCTTTAGAAACACTGTTAAGTGTGCACTCTATTAAGAGATTTGTAAAGAATGGTTAAGTCCACCTTCTACAAAAGGATTTTAGATGTGATGCACTTGTTAGAATGCAACTACATACTTTTTTGATCTGATGATGTATGCAATCTCTAATTGTTGATACAGATCTAATAAAGCTTCAAATGTATAAGTAATCATCCTTCCATGATTGAATAATACCTTTATCTGCTCTTCGATAGCCTCTGTGTGTTCTTGATAACTTATGTGATTTGTTTCTGAACTTTGCATGAATTATGCCTTCTTCTCCTTAGATTCTCTTCACGGCTATCAACAACAATGAATTCATAACTCACAATTGATTTGAACATCTATTTATAATATATTTTGGCTCAATTCTTGATTCATGCTTCACAAGTTAACTCTAGATCCAAGGTTTACAACTTGACGTTGATCTTTAGTTAGATATGTTTTAGATCTGTTAGGATGCTTTAAAATGTTTACATAAAGCTTTCTTGACACTCAAGTTATGATTTAAAACAAATTAAAACTCTATAAATAGAATTACATTGCTTTATCTGACGTGTAAAACTCAGATCCACTATTTGCGGGTTCTCTAACTGACTGTCGATTCTGACGGTCGGTTTTCTTTGTCATCGGTGTTCCTTTCTTGAACTGGTTGTCAGGTATGCCTTTTCTATTTTGTCATTTTTGTTCTCAAAACTGTGTCATTGGTGATGTTCTCAATGTTATGTTATTGACCCATCGGTGATGTCCTGTTCACTTTGTCAGTGCAACACTTGTCAGTGTTCGTCGGTCAATTCCATACTTAGCATTTTTCATGACCTCTGTGTTCTATCAAGTATGCTTGATGTTTGTTAGTAATGCTTGTAGTCTGTTGGTAATGTTTGTACTGATGATCTCTGTCAATATTTTCCACTAAGTGTACTAATGGAAAAATAAATGTCATCAGGCACTCCATATCGACAGATGATATGGTTCAGAATTAATAGAGAGACTGTCTTGACTGAGGCAACAGAAAGTGGGACAGCTTCTACCCATTCAGTGAAGTAATCAGTAGCAGTGATAATAAACTTGTGTACACTTGATGAGTTGGGATGAATTTTCCCAACAAGATCAAAGGCTCAGCACTGAAATGGCTACTGAGATATAGAAGGGATGAGCTCCCTTCCTGGAGCATGCATCAGATTACCATGTTTTTGACACTTTTCACATGACTTTGAAAAAGCTACTACATCAATCTGCATTGTAGGCCAATAGTACCCTGTCCTAAGAAACCTTTGGGCCATGGTAAGACCATTGGAATGTCCCCCACAGATGCCCTCATGGATATCAACTAACGCTTGGTCAGATTCTTCCTTTTCTAAGAATCTAAGAAGTGTTCCATCTAGACCCCTCCTATACAAATCACCAACGATAAGGGAATGGTGAGAGACATTTTGGGTAAGGTTTCTTCATTCAGAGAGGTTAAAGGTTTCAGGAATAATTCCATCATGAAGGTATGAGTAAATGGTACCATAACGGGATGACTCACAACCAACAAGGGTACAAATGACATGGCTTTCTTGGGATTCATAGATAGGGTGATGTAGCTCTTCCACCAGGAATTCAAATCTAGATTCATGTTTCTCTAATTGAAGGAGTGAAGCAAGTGTAGCCATAGCATCAGCTGCTTTGTTTTCTACTCTAGGGCTTTGTTGAAACGTGACAAATGTGAAGTAGTGTTTCGAGGAATCAACCATTTGCTTGTAAGGTACCATTTTCTCATGTTTTGTTTGATATTCATCATTAACTTGGTTGATTATCAGCTAAGAATCCCCATAAATGTGTAGCTCTATGATTCTCCATTCTATGGCCATCTTAAGTCCATTTGTTAAAGCTTCATACTTAACAATGTTGTTTGTACATGGGAACAATAATTTGTAAGACTTAGGGATTGTGTACCCATGAGGAGAAACAAACAACACACCATCTCCTGAACATTTTTGCATAAAGGATCCATCAAAGAAAATCTTCCATGTTCTTTCAGTCATATACATGAGGTGCTCATCTGGGATGCCAACTTGAATAGGTGCATTCTCTTGTAATGGGAAATCAGCCAATTGATCTGCAATGGCTTGTCATTTGATTTCTTTACACTCAATGTACTCTATGTCAAACTCTGAAAGTATCATCATCCATTTAGCAAGTCTACCTATGAGGGAAGCCTTACCTAGCAAATACTTGAGTAGATCTAGTTTTGCTATGAGGTGTATAGTGTGTGCAAGCATGTAATGTCGCAAGTTTTGGGAAGCAAACACCACTGCAAGACAAGATTTTTCAATGCTAGTGTAGTTAAACTCATATGAAACAAGAGTATAGCTAATGTAATGTATTGCTCTTTCTTTCCCATTTTCATCAAGTTGAGCTAGTAATGCTCCCAAGGAAGTTTCTGTCACTGAAATGTATAGAATAAGTGGTTTCCCTGGAATAGGAGGCATTAAAATAGGAGGATTTGCCAAGTGTTTCTTGATTTGATCTATTCTCTTTTGACAATCCTCATTCCAAATATATTTGACTCCTTTGTGTAAGTTCTTGTTGAAGGGTTGAGCTCTATCCGCCAATTGTGAAATAAATCTCCTTATAGATTGAAGACATCCTTGAAGACTCCTCATTTGACTAATATTTCTAGGAGGTGGCATATCTATGATTGCTTGGACTTTTTTAGGGTCCACCTCTATTCCTTTTGCTAAAATGATGAATCCAAGTAGTTTTCCAGAGGTGACTCCAAATGCACACTTTTTAGGGTTTAACCTTAGTTGAAATTGTTCCATGCAATCTAGAATGACTTCTAAATCATCTAAGTGTGTATCTCTTTGTTTAGATTTGGCCAAGGTGTCATCCACATAATCTTCCATGTTTTTATGCATCATGTCATGAAAAATGGTTTTCATGTCTCGCTGATAGGTGGCTCCTACATTTTTTAATCCAAAAGGCATAACATTCCAATAATAGGTACCCCATGCACAAGTGAATGTAGTCTTTTCTTGATCTTTAGGAGCTATCTTAACCTGATTGTACCCAAAAAAACCATCCATCAAGGAATAAATCTCATAACCCACAGTCATATCCACTATCATGTCTATGTTGGGAAGTGGAAAATCATCCTTTGGGCATGCTCTATTGAGATCTCTAAAATTTATGCAAACTCGAATGGATTTGTCATGTTTGGAAACTGGTACAATGTTTGATATCCATTCATCATATGCAATAGCTCTTATGAATTTTGAACCAAGGAGTTTCTCTAATTCTTCTTTGACTAACAGAGCTATGTGAGGATGCATCTTTCTCAATTTTTGTTTAACTGTTTTGACACCTGGAGCTATGGACAAGTGATGCATAATAAGATTAATGTCCAATACTGGCATGTCTGAATAAGTCCATGCAAAATTGATCTTCTTTTTGTATAATAACTTAGTATAAGCTTCTTTTTCTTGAGGTGACAAGGACTCGGCCAAGTGTACTATCTATGGAGCCTCATCTGTACCCAAATTGACTACTTGTGTTGGTTCAATAAGCACTGAAGATAGCTTGGGAGATGATCAAGTACCTCATCCTTAGATGCCTCAGAGAGGTTTTCACCCTTGGATACGTCTTTTTTTTTTATTTTTTTCAGTTCTGACACTGCCACACAGTGGTTTTCGTCATCAGAACTCCTATTCTTTTTATTTTCTTTTCTTTTTATCTTGTGACTAAGGTACTTGATGTTTGGCTCTGTCATACTTGTATCCATTTCACTAGTGGAAGGACTACAGGTTCAATGGAATTTAGGTAACATGCTATCTCATAATCATTTTGGAATGTTAAGAGCTCAGGTTCTTGATAGCATTGGGACCAATCAATGAGGTCAAGATGAACAAGAGGCAAGTCAATTAATGGTTCAAGGTTGTATATGTGGATGATATTATCACTGGTGACTGAAGAGTCAAAGTCTGTCAAGTATCCTTCTAGGCTACCCAAATCAGGATTCATCCTAACAAGCAAAGAATCGTCCACTAAGGCAACACGTGGGTTCAAATCCTCTAATCCTACACGTGACTCATTGGCTACCTCAGGTTGAGAACTATAAGTGTGAATAACATCAATATCTCTATCAACCATGGAAGACTTTGAGAATAATTCCCATTCATACTCACATGAAATTGTGTCTGAACTGCAACTAGGATGCTTACACCATGAAGGTTTGGGACATCATGATGTGGAAGGTCTAGTGTCATCAAGAGTAGCACCTTCTCTTTCCATTAAATGAACAAGATTCTTCCATTGGCATTCTCTATTAGGATCTTCTATATCTGACTCTTGTTCTAAAGCTACAACTGACGCATGGGTGACCAAAATATCTGAATCTCCCCAAAGGAGATTAGTGGAAGGGACCCAATCTTCACACATGTCTTGCTAATTTGTCAAATTAGGCATATTTTCTAGTTCATCTTCACTATTTGACTCATCAAAGAGAGGATTAGTGCGCTTGTTGTAATTCTCAAATCCTAGGCCAACCAGCCTCTTAGACTTGCATCCAAAAATGGCATGATCAAGAGGTTTGACTATAGCATCCAAATTGTGATTAAGAGGGCCATATCTAGGATAACCCATCTTTCTGACAAAATTATACCCTCTTCCATAAGCCTTAGGAGAGGGAGAGAAGTTCTCATTATGCATATATTTCTCTTCTCTATAGATCCAGTCTCTAACAAATGTTTCCTCTTCCTCATCTTGGATAGGCACTGAGGATTCTATAAATGTGCCAAATAAAGTCATAGCTGAAGAGGAAGGTTTCTTTTCTTGTGAAGTCTTTCCATAAGACCTAGGTGAAACTGGTAATGTTGTGAGGGAGTTGAGTTGATATCCCCCCATACCAAGGTCTATTGACTTAAGCTTGTCTTTACATTCAGCTAAGGTTGCATCAAAATCTTCTTCTTCTCTATTGAGGGGAACATGAGCTCCCACTGAAATGGAATTGACAGATAAAGTGTTATCCCCAGGTATAAAAATCTCTATTCCATTATAGGGGAACTTAACACACTGATGGTAAGTAGGCGGCACCGCTTGCATATCATGAATCCATGGTCTACCAAGTAAGATATTGTATGTATGGGGACTAGCATCAACTATTTGAAATAAAATATCTTTTTGAACAGGGCCAATCCTAACAGGAAGGATGGACAACCCCTTGGAACTTCTTTCTACCTCATCATAAGCTTTGATAGTAATCCTTTTTCTGGTATCTATGACTTTCTCAGAATAACCCAATTCTTTTAAAAGACTAAAGGAACAAATATTAAGCCCAACACCCCCATCTATCAACACACGCCTGACATGGGTTTTATGGATCATAACCTCAATATGAAGGGCAATATTGTGTGGATGGCTCAAAGCTTTATCATCATCTTCTGAAAATGTAAGGTAATGAGGGCTAGCAATGTGATTAACCATGTTCTGGAATTGATCAACATCTAAGTTTTTTGGGACATTTGCTGTGCACAAAGTATCCTCAAGGATTTGTTTGTCTTGGGGAAAACTCTAAGAGCTCAAAGATCAAAATCTAAGCTGGGGTTCTCTGCAATTGATCAACAAGACTATAGTTCGATTTAGGATTGACAGCTAGTTTCAAGGTGACAGGATTGGATGCCACTTGCTTAGGTTTACTTGATTGACTTCAATTGGGTCCTCTAATGACAATGGGACCTTGACTTTAGGTAACAGCATTAAGAGCTTGGGATGACCCTCTAGAGTTGGGACCCCTTAGCACCACAACAGGCTCCTTATCAAACATAAGAGGAGAGTCCTTGTCTAGATCATAACCATAGGGGTCTTTTCCCCTCATCATATTGATATTTTCTTTCACAAATTCAAGCATGTTGATAGTATTATCCACATCTGTATAAGTGTAATTGATCTCAGCCTTGCCATTCTTAACTTTAGAGGTTTCCCCCTTTTCATATTTGGGCAAAGGTTCCTTGAATGCCTTATGATCGGCGTTGGTGTTCAATCCATCTACTGTAAGTTTTTCATTCTCAATAAGATCTTGAATGATATGCTTGAGTTTGTAGTAGTGTTCAATGTCATTTCCAATACCATTATGAAATGTGCAACAGGCATTCTCATCCCACCAATGTGGTTTAACCTCTGGTATACAAAAAGTCATAGGATCTTGAGGATGTGCAAGGTTATTGGCGATAAGTGTTTTCAAAATTCTGCATATGAATCACCAAGTTTTGTGAATTGACATCTTTCTCTCTTAGGCTTATCTTGATATCTTGGCTTACTTTCTTGTTGATTGGATGTATTGAGCTTCATGGCTTGAATAGCACTAGATAAATGGAGCACAAGTTGATCTTTAGGTTGGGAGGAGTCCACAACTCCATCATTAACCACTTGTTTGTTCATATTCCAATGTGATTTTTTCCCTTTATCCTTGTTAGAGTTGTTGTTGTTTTGACCATTGTTGTTGTTATTTCCATGCTTAGTCAAAATTCCTTGTTCTCTTAAAACATCCTCAATTCTACATGCGGTTTCAATCATGGTGTCAAATGAATCAAAAACCATTTTCTTAACTTTGTACCATAGTTCAAGAACCAAATTACTAACAAGGATGTCAATCTTTTCATTGTCAGTAATGGTTCTAGACTAGAAAGAGCATTTCCGCCTCCACCTTTGCAAGAAAGTGACAAAGGACTCCCCTTGATTCTGCTTTAAGCTACATAAGTCTAACAAGGTGATAGATCTTGAAACATTGTATGCAAAGTGTTGAACAAATCTGTAGACAAGCTCCTTGAAAGTCTTAACAGGGGGAGTTATCTTAGTAAACCATTCCATTGCTTGACCCTTAAGACTCCTTGGAAACAATCTCATAAGGTATGAGTCATCTTGATGGAATTCAAAACTTGTGGTATAAAACTGGCACACATGATCATGTGGATCTCCACTCCCATCATATTTGTCATATTGAGGAATTTCAACCTTTCTTGGGAACTCTTTCATGTCAACACTTTTATCAAATGGATTAGGAAAAATTGAGTCCAATGAGAAAGAATTCTTGGGTGCTAACATCTTTTCCATCATGTTCTTCATTTTTTTGATCTCCTCTTCTTGAGATGGACCTTGCTTCTTAATAATTTTATCCACATCAAAGTTGTAAGGGACCCTAGCACCCTTGTTGATCAAACTCTCTAGGAACTTATCTTTGTTTTGCTCCAAATATTTCTCCACATACTGTTGAAAAAGTGGTTCTTGTTGCATTTTCATAAAGTCTTGGGAGGTGTGATTAAAATTTGAGCTACTACCCCCATACTGTGAACCATGATGAGCACATTATGAAGGTTGTCTTGAGTTCCTAGGAGGTTTTTGTCTCCTATGATGATCATTTCTAGAAACCCTTCTTCCTCTAGGGCTAGGAGATCAGGATGGAGATCTTGAATGTCTCCTACTTCATGGAGTCCTAGGAGGAATGGATGGAGGAGAACTATTTCCACCACTAACATGCATATTATTGAATGGATCATTGAGTTGTCGAGCCAAGAGCCTATCTTGCTCTTCTTGAAAGGATTTCTTCTCCATTTCAACCAAAGTCTATCGCTCCAACTCTAAGCATCTAATTTGTTCTTCCTTTGCAACTTGTTCATCTAGGAAAGCTTTCTTTTCATGCTCAATCCTCTTAATCCTTTCATTCATGTAACCTGAAGAGGTCTTGAGTGGTGAACTTGGTCTTGAGTTTCTAAACAAGTTATTGGTATAAGTTGCATTGACATGAGTGTCATAAAGTTCATCTCCTTGGTTCTCATGTTGTGATAACTCATCATCATAAGCATGTCTTTTACCTCTGTCTCTCTCTCATCCCTTTGGTGTGCATCTAGATATCTTGTTGAAATAAGAGGTGAGGTTGGTCTACTGTTATGAGAGGAACCACTGAATGAAATGGCATCTCTACTCTTTGAAAATATATCATCATAACGTTTATCCATGGCTTCCCTCTCTCTCTGAGTCATTGTGTAACTCATATCCATAGAAGAGTAAGAAGATACTAAGGGGTACCCAACTCACTAAGGTGACTCTTGGAATCAAACCACACTTCTGAGATATTCCTAGGTGATTGATCAAATATGAGTTCTTTTCCCTTATGTTTTTGGCGAGTTTGAACTAAGGGTAATTGGTTAAAAACCACTTGAGGTCATTTTCCTTGATTTACTTGATATCTTGTTGTTACTACCATGAAAGAAAAGGTACTAGCTAATAGGATGACCCTAAGAGATGTTGGTACAAAACTAGGATAGTAAAGGTATTAACTTGTCCAAAAAAGAGGTGATAAGATAGAAATTGCAAGAGGTGTAAGCCAACATTGCCACAGAGGTGCCCAATGAACAGGTGAATACCCTAACACATGTGGATCAGGAGGATGATCTTACCCAAGTTATATTAATTGAACTTGAATTTGTATGAAGGTGAAATGGACAAGAGAATACCAAAACTCTCCAAGTGTGTTATCAAAGAATCTAAAGGTTTATCTTTTCAACAAGGATGGTTTCTAGCTCACCAAGCTTCAATAAAGGTCACTTGTGAAATCAAAGATCACTAATCTAAGAGGTCAAAATGAAAGAATCCAAAGCTAAACAAGCTTCTAACAGTGAAGTAAGTGGCCTAATCTGACCCGGATCGACTGAGGAAACTAGCAAATGATAGGACAAAAGGTTAAGCAAGTTGATAATGACAGAAAATAGCTCACTAGTATGGAAACATATGACAGTTTCGCACAAAGAAAGGATAAGATCACGCAAAAAAATGCACAGAGCCACGCAAAGAAAACCCAAACTGGTGAAACAAAAAGGACAGCAGATTGGCAACAAATTTGCATAATATCGCGCGAGGATTCACTCAGAGCCGAGCGAGGAAACGTAGCGAACCGATCGAAGAAATAGTTTTCTTGCACGAGGGAAGGCAACAGAACTTAGTATTCATTTATTTTAAATAACCAACTAGATGCATTAATAGATTTTATCATAAATCAGGCATGGGAGACAGAAATTAGGGAGTTCAAGCAATCAATTTCTTCAAAAAATGAGCAAGGGACAAAGCAACCTTGCACATGAACAAGAATAGTGTCGTAGTATTTCTACTCCTTAAAGATTCTACTTGTGTATGTTCTCAAAATGTTTTTTCAATCACACACATAGTCCTAGAAAAGAAAAAGTTGGTTGCACTATGGTTCTTAGTAATTTTTTGACTCTGCAACTTTTTCAATCTCAAGTGGGTGAATCCAATCCCGGCGCACCGAGGTTTTGACACAGTCCAAGAATTTAATCAATCAGGAGCTGCTGAGGAGATCTGACAACCCAACAAGAAACTACACCCATGGATATTTCTTCCACAAGGACATTTATTCAGCGGTTATTGCTACCACGGAGAAAATGGATATTACCACTTGAGGTTTCATCCATGTGGTTTACCCAATAAAGGGAGTGTCCACTACGGTTAACCCTCTCTAACAAGGAAGACTCACAATATGAACCAGATGGGGACTTGGTTCAGATTCAAGGGTTCCAAGTTTCTAATTCTCCCAAAAGGGAAAAGAGCATAATCTTATAGCCTCAGCACCTCACTCAAACATAGAAAACAAGATTAATTGACCCACTAACTTGAAATCACCTCACCCAAGGTTCATCAACAACAATGATCACCAATCTCAAGAGAGAAAGTACCACTCAAAGTTGAAAACCAAACCAAGTAAGATAATAACAAATCCTTCCCTACCTACAAGGGGATCTATTGTCAAGAAAATCTTTGCATGTAAGACAAGTGAATGAAGCCCACTCTCTCAAGATCGCCACAAATAGTGTTCATAGAGCCTAATTACTATGTGAAACATATATGCAAGAAAGCAACTCTAGGTTCATTTTTAGAGCACTAATTAGAAATGTGATCTATGAAAGCAAGAAGACACTCAAGCTAAACACATGAGAGATTCATTTTTATTTCCAAAATCCAAATGTTCTAGAGATGCAACAAAATACCTCAAGTCCAATGCAACGCGAACATTTTGTTATTTATCCACGCAAGTCCAAATCAACAACAGCAAATTAGAAACCACTAGAAATAGTAAACATTAGTGGTTAGAAATCAGAGATATATGAAATAGCAATGAAAAACCAGATCTCTGGTGTGAAATCTCACGCGAATATTCTTAGAGTGTCGCGTGAAGGTTCATAGAGTGTCGCGTGAAGGTTCACAGAATCTCGCGTCAAGAAGTGCACAAATAGCAGAAAAAGTACAGAAATAGTAAAAAAGATCATATCATAGCCTGGTGTTGAATGTCACATGAAACCTCATATAGAGTGGTGCAAAAATTTGCACAGATCCGCGTGATGAAATGAAAAATCCAGTAAAATTTTGCCTATGAACCTGCAAAATATCACCCAAAAATTTCCTACAAAAGTGCAGAAAATACGGAAAATACAAAAATAAATTATGAAAAATAAATATAGTGATAGAAAATGAATCTTCTACCCCATGGTGGGTGCCAAAAATGTGTGCTAGAAATGTGTCACAATCCTATGAATCATTCCATCCAAGGTTTCTCAAGAATGAGGCCTCAAATATCGACTCATAGCTCCTAGTCATGGAGTGCAAAGGTGTGTGATGAAGGCCCTCAAATTGACCTAGTTGTGCCTATGTAAGTACACCATAAAATGAGAGATTCAATGCATGAAAATGACAAATATTCTATATGACTACAGTGCATAAAAGAAAATTAATCTATATGATAACAATGCAAGATTAATCTATGAAAGGAAATATGCAAGCTTAATCTATGGAAGGAAATATGAATTTAATCTAATATGAATCTAATCTACATGAATAGCCATGGATGCAAG